>MU183941.1:0-38610 GCA_016904865.1 Pissodes strobi
TTTAGTGCGGGAGCAAATGTCATTTTTCCGAAATCGCGTCAGGAGTAAAGTACCTTAACACATAAAGATACAGCAAAATCTTATAAGGAAAAGTTCTTCCAAATTAAAAAAATAATCTAAATATGAAATTTGAGTTAAGTACATCAAATTTTAATTTTTCTTTTTTTTCTCGATTTTTTTTAAACGTTACGCCACTGGTGAATGTTTTGTTCTTTTGTTATTAGTTTACTTGTCAAGTAACTTCAAAATTTATTTAAGATAGAAATTAGTTACATAGTTGCATGCAGTTTTTCCAGAGATAATAGCCAGTTTTGGTATCAGTGTGTTGCAAACACATTTAAACCCTGTTGGTTCAAAATGTTTTCCAATCAAAATCATGAATAGACCCAACTCTTTTCATTTCATGTAAAACAACTAATAATTTATTTATCTTTTGCACCCTATGAATAAAATATGGCCAAGTATCCTAAAAAGCCATATAAATTATTTGGCATATGGAATAAAAGCAAATAAATATCAATAATTTGACTTCACCCTGACATATGAAATTAATTATTATTCAGTAATCATTCCAATTGTATTTTGTAATTATTGTGGACAATTATTTTGGACCAAAAGTGTTTAAATGTGTTTACAACACACTGATACCTAAACTGGCTTTTATCTCTGGAAAAACTGAAACATTATGAAATTATGTAACTAATTTTTATCTTAAATAAATTTTGAAGTTGCTTGGCAAGTATACTATTAACAAAATAACAAAACATTCACCAGAAAAAAAAGACAAATTAAAAGTTGATGTACTAAACTCAAATTTCATATTTTAGAGATTTATTATACAAGGGAAAAAAGTATTAGATTTTAGCTCGAGGTTGTGTTGCCTGCCGACGCGAAGCGGAGAAAGACAAAAAACCGAGAGCTAAAATCTAATATTTTTCCCGTGTATAATAGGTACACTATTTTTTTCTGTGACGGGAAAAACGACGATTTAATATTGAAAAAACATATTACTACAATATATTAAAGTCAGAAAATTATCGATGTGAAATTTAAATTTTTAAACTGGTAGGCTGTTGTACTTATAGTGATAATAGACCTGTGTTGCTAAGGAAACCTTTAAAGTATTCAAATATCTGTCAATTTAATTCTGTGATTTGATTTATGTGTATATATGTAGGCATATCCGGAAAAAAAGTAGTCATTTTTTCCCAGGGAAAAAAGTAATTTTATAAAAAGGGAAATTTTGTTACCTGGCAACAGAGATAAAATGTCAAACGTTTTTCCCGTCACAGAAAAAAGATTATTTTTTTATTTTGGAAGAATTTTTCCTTATAAGATTTTGCTGTATCTTTATAAGATAAGGTACTTTATCCTTCACTCGATTCCGGAAAATGACATTTGCTTCCGCAATAAAAGCCGTACTTAAAATCTGAAATACTCATTTATTGTTTTAGGGTAAGCACCAACTTTTATCAAGAATAAAATTTTCTGAGAAACCAATAATAAAGAAGTTTCCCATATGCTGCATATTTTTTTGGCCACACTATATTTTATATATAATATCCTACACCTAACTCTAACCGTTTTTGATATATTATGAATTTTATGTCAAAAATGACGTTTTCAGGTCTAAATATAACTATCAATTTCTCCTATTGAAAAACCTTTATTATTTAATTAGAGTTCGTTTCATTGTAGCAGGGGATCTACTTTAGTAGTTTGTGTTGGCATTTTTATAATAAGTAAATACCGGGTGATCAAAAACTAACATTAAAAATTTAAATGAAAAGATTGTTGTCATTTTTTTCAAATGGAAACCCCCTATTTTTATAATTTTATCTTATTTAGCATTAAAAATAAGGGCGTCCTGGCAATACACCTACTTATTACCCCAGCCGGGGCGATTAAGTTATTAACCTTTCGTCGGGCGCAGCTGTTCTAGCAGATACGCCAGTCTTTCTTTTGCATCGTGTATGGTAACCTATAGTGTTAAAATCCCCACTGCATAGGTAGCCTCCTATAATGTGTCTAGAAATGTAAAACGCTGGCCAATGGTAGAGTTCTTCTCTATGCTAAAATGCGATATTTATAATTTGTAATTATAACGTAATCAGATGCAGTGTATCCAAGAGATCAAAATGTTTGCCACGTGCACATCAAACCTTCTAACACAAACTGCCAGCGTTTTACATTTCTACTATTTCTAGACACATTATAGGAGACTACCTATCAAGGAGGCGGTATTGTACCTATGCGGTGGGGATTTTAACACTATTGGTTATCATACATGATGCAAAAGAAAGACTTGTATCAGCTAGAACAGGTTAACAACTTAATCGTGCCGGCTGGGGTAATAAGTAGGTCTGGTGTATTGTCAGACGACAAGAAATAGCGTCATTTCTGTAGTGCTCGATTGTTTTTTTTTTCGCCACGCTTCGCCGTCATGGCCAACTAATAACAAAACTTAAAAGTCGTATACAATTTTTTTCATTTAAATTTTTAATGTTAGTTTTTGATCACCCTGTATTTATTTATTTATTGTAAAAATGTCAACACAGACCACTTAAGTAGATCCCCTTCTACAAGGATACCAACTCCAATTAAATAATAAAGGATTTCAATAGGAGAATTGATAATTATATGTCCACCTGCAAACGTCATTTATGACATAAAATTCAAAATATGTCAAAAATAGGATCAAATATAGGATATGATATACAAAATATGTCTAGAATTTTCCGAGGAATTAAAAAATGCCTTAATATACAGGGTATTCTATTTAAAATAAGGAAGCTGATACCTGTCCACGAAAATACGAACACCCTGTATATATAAAAAATATAATATTTTAAAAGTTTAAGTAAATCCAAACAACTTTTGTATTAAACTTTTTTGGTACACCCCTAGATTCTGAGATAATCCCATTATAAACGGGCCACCCTGTACAGGGTGGCTCGAATTCGTGTCTATATATGGGGAACTCGAAAACCGTAAGAGATACAGTGTCGGTCAAATTAAGGCAAAATTGCGCATTTAGGTGCCTAACAATATGCCGAAAGTTTTAAAATTCCGAGTATTTACGGAGATATCCGGGAAAAACCGAAATTTTGAAAAATAGCTTTATTTTTTCCTGGGCTTATTTAAAAACGGATTTCAAATCTAATTGCACTTTTGCATTGCCACTTTTTCCGCTCTAGCCAATGATGATATCCAGTTTGAAATCCGACGTTTCGTCTTCAAGGGATCATCAACTTTCTTTTTTTAACTACGAACTTTAATTTTTTTTATCGTTTTTCAGATGGTATTGGCATTATTAATATGAGTATGTGTTTTATTTTATTAATTTTTTTTTTAATTTTTATTATTTTTTTATTATTTTTATTTTATATATTTTGCTTTGGTGTGATTTTAAATAATTTAAGGTACATAGGTACTTTTGAAATTTTCATATTCTATAAAAATTGTATTTTATTTGTTTTTTGTATTAAGTGGAAAATTGGAGCCCGTATTAAAAATGAAAAATAGTAAAATTATTTTTTACGAGAATATGGCCATGAACTATTACTCAAACAAGTTGCTTAGTGCATTTTATTTATAAGCAAAATTCCAATAGGTGTTTTTCCATCAAAGTTCCTATAGTATCACGTAATATAATTATAAATTGTTGATGTTCTCTATTAAATAATTTTTTTAATTGGTTAAAAGTTGAGAATATTTTATCTTTGCAGTAAGCAACTTGTTTGAGTATAAAGTTCATGGCCATAATCTCGTAAGAAATAATTTTACTATTTTTTATTTTTAATACGCTCCAATTTTCCACTTAATACAAAAAACAAAATAAAATATTTTTATAGAATATAAAAATTTCAAAAGTACCTACCTTAAATTATTTAAAATTACGCCAAAGCAAAATATATAATTGAAAAAATGATAATAAAAATTTTAAAAAATTAAAAAGAAAATAAAAAAAAATAAAAACACATAATCATATTAATAACGCCAATACCATCTGAAAAACGATTAAAAAAATTAAAGTTCGTATTTAAAAAAAGAAAGTTGATGATGATCCCTTGAAGACGAAACGTCGGATTTCAAACTGGATACCATCATTAGATAGAGCGGAAAAAGTGGCAATGCAAAGGTGCAATTAAATTTGAAATCCGTTTTTAAATAAGCCCAGGAAAAAAATAAAACGAATTTTAAAAATTTCGGTTTTTTCCGGATATCTCCGGAAATACTCGGAATTTTAAAACTTTCTAAACGGCATATTGTTAGACACCTAAATGCGCAATTTTGCCTTAATTTGACAGACACTGTATCTCTTACGGTTTTCGAGTTCCCCATACATAGACACGCATTCGAGCCACCCTGTACATTAAATTCTTTATTTTCATGCCCTGTTAACTCCTATAGAATAAATGTCACAAGGGGCGAACTGAAACCGTTTTTAGGTTAGCCTACGACAACTACCAAATTTCTGGCCCGTACACAATCATGACATTAAATGATTTTATTGGCTCTTATTAGTCGTCTAACTGAATCCGTAACTGAGTGTGATGTTTTCTATGTATTTTTTAAATATATTTTCCTGATAATTAAAACACAAATCACGCATAACAAGAAAACAATTATAATTTAAGAAACTCAAATACATTAGTAAAGAAAGTGACATTTTGAAATATTTCCTTTTATCCATCACTGTATCTACTTAATTGAAAAATATATTTTTCTATGGTTTTTGGCAACTATTTGTTAAATTTTATTTGATGTTTAGCTTCAAATATTATTATTTTTCATTTTTCTTCAGATTCCTCATTCATTTGTGTCCAACCCTTATTTTTCTATTAAATGTACAGAATTTTTATGTAAATATAAGGTCAACTTACAGATCGCCGTCAGCGATTTATTTTAAATAAGACGCTTTATGCTTGGCTAGGATAAGCAGCAGGGTATATACACATATGCAGCAGGGTTTGAGATTCAAAAACCACCTAACGTTAACAATGTGAAATTTTGGATGCAGATAGAATTCAACTCAATTCAAAGTGGCCGGTTATCTACATTTTCATTACGAATCAATAAAAAAATACTCATAACATATATTATTATGTTGTTAAAAACAAAATCTGTTAAATCCAATAAATGATAGCTATCAACTGGCCGCTTTGTTAAACTCCCCTTGATTACTTACCATTTCACTTTGACACGCTAAGTGGTTTTAGAGTTGGGCAAAAACGTTTCGAATTATATTGCGTAGGTGTATAGTAATTTATTGGTAAAGAAAGAGAGAGGGCGTTTAATTAAATTGACGTTGACATCTGCCAAAGAAGAAATGACGTATGACACTTGGAAATTTCGTTGAATTCGCTGTAATTAATTGGCCCTGTCTTTTGATTTATAGCCGTTCTGGTAATGGTAAGTTAACTTTAATTAATTTCAAGCAAATAGCCAATTTTATTTTTTTAAATTTGTAATAAGTTGGGAAGTTGGCCAGGTGCAAAAATAATGGTTGAAAAGTATTGCCCTAGACAACGAATGAATAGACTTCCAAGTGGAGGTTTCCGACATAGGAACTGCCAATTTACTCCTAAGCGGTAAGAAGAAGAAGAAGGAGGACGGGACCCACCACCCTCCCACCAGCGAGTCTCCTGAAGGGGCTCTCCAGTGCCCTTGCTCTGAAGAGGCCAGATTATGTGAAATCTCCTTCTTATTGAAATTGTTCCGATATTTGCCCTGAAGGGGCCAAATTTTATGAATTCTCCTTCTTATGAATTTTCCTTCTTGTTGAAATTATTACTTGATAATGAGATTGGTTCTCGTCGACCAAGTTCCGATATTTGCCCTGAAGGGGCCAAATTTTATGAATTCTTTTTCTTAAGTCACTCTTTATTACAAAAATAAGTTCTTGGCGAACCACACAGGTTCCGATATAACAAGGACCACCTACCCAAAGTGGATAAGGACAATACCCTTCTCGGATCGGGCCGTAGTAATAACTGTGTAATCTTGCGATTAAATTTAAGTTCCATAATGCCCGTCCCTTGAATACTAGGTAAAATTTGATGGGTCCATCTGCCAGTGGAAGCCTCATCCCATTCTCTCTTCCAGATTGTCAGTGTTCTTTGTCTAACACTTTCTTTAAATAATTTTTTGCCAAGTCTAGGTTCGACCTGAATCTGAACACCATCTCTATTGCTCATTAAGCCCCTCCTGTACCTAATGTGATCTATTCGCTCCTAGATCATCTGTTCCAGCGGCGGAATGTTAGCCAATACGGCCGCAGCCTGTGCGGACACCGTCCTATAGGCTCCAATGATGGTCCTGGCGACCAATCCTCTAATCGAGTTTAATTCATTCCTTATTCTTATGTGCCGAAGTTTGTTCTCGAAGATCTCTGCATTATAGTAGAGGAGCGGCATAACTGCTCCATCAAAAATGGTCCTCAGAGCCCCAGGAGGTGGCTGAAAAACTCTAGCCAATGCTCTTCTGAGCCACTGAAAAATAGTCCTGGATTTGCCACAAATATATTTAATGTGAGCTTGAAAAGTGAGCTTCTCATCAAGAATAACTCCCAAGTATTTGAACTGCTGTGCCCTAGATATCCTGGCTAAACCAATCCTCACAGAGGGATTTCTCGTAAGCTTCCTTCCAAACACCATATACTTCGACTTCTCATGTGATATACTTAACTTGTTGGTAATCGCCTATTCCTTCACCTTGGCCAATGCTCTATTCATCTGAGTTTCCAGCGCTAGTCTGCTGTCGGCACAAGTGACAATTGCAAGGTCATCCGCAAACGCCGTCATCTTGCTCTCCTCGATCTCATCGAAGCTCGCTAGTAGCTATTCAACCACCAGATTCCACAAGTCAGGGCCCAATTTGGAACCCTGTGGACATCCTCTCTCCAAGTCTCTCCCGAGCGTTGTTGGGCCAGCCTTATATGTTATTTGCCTATCGCTAAGATAACTTACCTGTCGAACAGGTACTTAGGTAGTTCTCCTTGAGGGTCTTCAACACCGAAGGCCACCAAACATTGTTAAATGCTCCTTCGATATCTAAAAAGATACATGCTTTGTATTTATATCCATTGTCTATATTTCCCAACAGCTCCGCAACTGCATTCTCAGTTCCTCTCCTACTGACGAACACATACTGTGCTCTGTGGTGAAATTAATTTTCGTCTTTGAATGCAAAGTATTGCTTCCTCATAAAATGATCTAAAGTCTTTCCCAATATTGGCAAATGGGTGATAGGTCTCAATTTGCCGAATCCATGAGCAGCTCCAGGCTTAGGAATAGTGATCAATGAGCCCAACTTCCAAGCTCTCGGGAAATAAGCCAGCATCAAGCAATCATTAAAAATTCTGCAAACGTAGTCGGCAATGACTACCGCAACCGTCCTGAGAACGACGCCCAGCACACCATCCGGTCCTGGCGCTTTCCTTATATTAATCCTCAGCAGATAATGCTTTACTTCCTCGGTGGTAAGCCTTCTAATTTCTCTAACTTGTCCATCGTAGTCCCTGGCCACCATTCTCAACAAAGCCTGCTCCACATCATCCTCAGCCAGATTGTCTTCCTTGATATACTCGTTGACTGAGTTCTGCAGTGTCATCGGAGCCCGTTTCTCTCCCTGGTTTGAATAATATCCAGCACCTTCTTGCTCTTGCCAGCCGCTAGCCTGTAAGAGAGGCCCCATGGATCCTCGCTCAGATTGTTAGTGACGAAATCGTCCCATGACTTATTCTTAGCCTTGATTATTTCGGCCTTTAGATGCCTGGCCTTTTCCAGGTACGTGTCTCTAAGTCTATCTCTATCGGGCCCAGCCGGTTCTATTTGATATGTTCTTCTAGCTCTTTGAGTCCTCCTTTTCTCCCTGTCAATGGCATCACTCCACCAAACAGGCCTATTCATGTAAACTCTTCTCTTGGACACCGTCATTTCCATAATGAGCTTCAGCTCTTCAGTTAGACCGTTGACTCTTTCGTCCACATGTTCGATCGTAGGCCTCCACACCAACTGTTCTAATCTGCCCATTGCCAAAATGCCATTGCTCTTTCAGAATTGATCTCAGTTCTGAGTTGCCTGAACTTATGGCTCTGTACTTCACATCTGGCCTTATAGGAAAAAGCGATCATCCTGTGATCGCTTAATGTATCTTCTAATACTTCCCAATCTGCCACGTGCTGCACAGTACCACGATCGCCCACCGTAACGTCGATGTTACTCGAGCCTCTAGCTCCACAAAATATGGCAAATTCGCTAGGTCTATTGTGCACGTACCAATCCAGTTCGTTGAGCATCCCAACTATGTCCATTCTTCTCTGATCGATGTCTCTATCGAACCACTCGGTGTGATGAGCGTTCGTGTCTATTCCTAATATTATCGGTATGTCTCCTTCATTTGCAAACGTTCTTAAATTATCCAGCTGTCCATTGTCAGAAACATCCATGCTCGGAGGCCAATAAAGGCTCCCGACTCTAATGCTATCATGCCAAAGCACAACCAAGGCCAGAGCCGCATACTCGCTACAGTGCTGAGTGTATTTTAAAATTTGAAGTGCCTTGTTTAACACCAGGATGCAGGCCTTGAAAGGAACATTCTGATTGGCGATAGTTCTAACCCCAGCAGAGCTCGGGATCACATACTCGTTCCCCTTCCTGATGATGTAAGGTCCTGGACAAGCAGCAGGTCATAATCATAGCTGATTGCATAGTTGATGCAACATGCCGTTGCCGCCTGACTGTGGTGTAAATTCTGCTGCAAGCACTTAACCAGGATCTGATTATCCATTAGCGCTGAAATCGATGTTGGCTACGAAGGCTTCCATCCTTCGTTTATAAGCTGCACACTTCGCATCCCTAGGCTTGTGTTTGTTATCCATTATACCTGATCTTACGCACAGAACGCACTTATGCATCTCGACCTTATCCTTGTTCGGACAGCTACTTGTATCATGAGCTAAGGCGCACAAACCACATGCGGCCTGCATCTGACATTTGGTCGCCACATGACCATATCCCAGACAATTGAAACATCTAGTAACATGAATCCTATCTTCTACATTACAAGACTGCCATTCCAAAAACAACGTTCCTTTGGCCAAAATTCTTTTCCTAGACTCAGGCTCGACTTCCACTACCCAGTGTGAATAATGCCCATCCCTCGGTCCAAACTTGTAAACTGGAGCTATCACGACGTTATCTTCATCACTGAAGTTCTATTCATTGATAATCTCTGCCAGATTCTCCTTTGCAATATTTGCGGGTATATTAAGAAAGGTAAGCCTAGGTTGAAGCTTACCAACTGCCGAGATGTTCATGTACAACTTTTTTCTTACAGCCGGGTCCGTGAGTTTGTTGACCTCTATATTCTTAGATTCTATAATGACTTTGTTATTCTTAGTTGCAAATATTCGTGCAGGCTTAAAACCGATCTGACTCGGATTAATGCTCTTCATGGCCAATCTCTTAAGTTCTTCACCGCTCGCATCTTTATCCCCTAACTTCTTGGTCAGCTCCACTCTAAAAGTCTTTTCTGCCAACACTGGTTTCTTAATACCACTGACTTTAACTGAATTTGCAGCAACAGCCGCGTAAGAGCCACTTCTTGTTCCTCTTTGAGAATTTGCTTGAAAAAGGAAATCTAATTTCTTGTTCTGCTCAAGAATACCTTCGTTTTGTCAGACCACCAAACTCCTGATGTCACTCTGCAAATTTTTAAATTCGACCACCGTTTTAACCTGATATCTAATGTCCTTATTGTTTGTTCTAATCTCCCTAGCAATGGAACCCACCTTAATTTTATTGCCGTGCTGAGTGAAGAGATTTTCAAGACGATCTACTAATTCGTCTATTGTCTTAGACCTCGCTAAAAATTAGTGCTCTGAATTTCTGAAATTTCTGTATTCGATTAGTCATTCTTCGAATTATTCGAATTAAGTGTTTGAATAATTCAATTATTCGAATTAAGTGTTTGAATAATTCGGTATAATTCGATTATTAGAATGATTCGAATTAAGTGTTTGAATCATTCGAATTATTCGAATAATTCAAATTAAGTGTTTGAATAATAATATTATATTATCGAAAAATAATGGGTACATTACCAATAAATCTATTAAATAAACATTTAAAAATAAAACCACACAAATAAAAATTCTTGAATAAACTCAAAAAAATATCATTTCGTACAAACATACAATAAGATTTAACAATAACCAACAAATAGTTCAAAATGTCTAAAGTAGAAAATAATTAGGAACAATGTAAACTAAAATATTACAAATTTACATTAAGAAAACAGAGTTTTTTATCATTGTCAGATTTTAGACAACTTCCTTTTGCATTAGCAATATTACCAGCATTAGAAAAAGCTCTCTCTGATGGAACAGATGCTGCAAGCACGCAAAGATAACGTTTTACATATTTTATAAGATTTGGATATTTGGTTTCAATATTTTTCCACCACTGCAAGGGACACATATTTTTGGAAATAACGCATTCGGAAACATACATATCAAGTTCATTAGATGTTGTAGGCTGTTCATTTGGAAATAAGAGGTCCAAGGCGGTTTTTTTCGCACAGTTTTGATCATGTTCTACTTCTGAAAAATCGTTATCGGTTTCTATTAGATTTTGAAAATATCTTTGTACCTTAATCAAAGAACCAATAAATCGTTCTTTATTTTTGAATAGTCAATTAGTTGAATTATTTGAATAGTCGAATAATTCAAATAGTCGAATTATTCGAACAGTCGAATATTCGAATAAAACTCCGAGCCCTACTAAAAATACGTCCATACCTAATTCACTATCTCCCTGATTATCTCCCTGAGTTCGAGGTGAAGTGGACTTTCTCGCTTTCTTTCTTTCTGCTTCAATATTGGAAGCTGATTCTGCAAGCGGTTTGGACTCTCTCTTTGATGTCCCTCCTAAGCGGTAAGTTGAAAGCAGGTAACCAACAAAAGTTGTGCAACCCAATAACAGAGCGAAGTCAGCGAAGCGTAACGTCCAAACAAAAATAACTTTTGTTGTCCGCACAGTAATAATTGTCTTCTTTACATCCATTTTATAGAATGAAACAGTCTGAAGACTAAAAAATTTTGGGGGCTTGGACTTATATTACACTGTTAACACAGAAAGTGGAATAGCTATCTGAATTTAACAAGAAGCAAAGCTATTAAACGTCACAAAACACGAACACAACTTAGTAAACAGACATTTCAGAAACCGAAGAACTTGACTGAACTGGTAGTTCCGTCAAGCGATCACCCAATATGAGGTCCCCAACTTCCCAATATTACAACCACATAATTCCGCTGTATACATCAAAAATATTTTAATAGTCGCTTGAAATTGAATCGTATATGTTATGTTTTCTCTTGAATTGGATTAAGTGATATAAGATAAGGGTTAAAGTAGGTACTAGAAAGATCTTTAATCCTTAGTTGTTCTCATTTTCAGCCAATCAAACTTTACCTATAGGTATTATAAACCCGCTGCATACTTTTAAAATATGATTATAATCCACAAATTTTTATTTCTAAAAACAAATTCTAGCGGCGGATACTTATAGCTTTTATAAATAAAGATTTTTCCGATCTTATCTGACAATCTCTTGAGGCGGGGGTCAAAAAGTATCCAAACTAACCCAAACTAAATTGCCAGATTGTAGTGGTTTAGGTGTCATAATCCGTAAAAACATGTATTTTTAGATCCCTATCTACGGATAACCTAATCGAAGCTTTTTTCTATGAAAATTTAGAAATAAATGAGCAAAATATTTTTCAATTCAAAATTTTTCTCCCTATTTTTCTTCTTCAATCTTTATAAATAAAGCTAATACTTGTTAGACTATATTAGTCAAAATTGTCTCTCTCACATTATCAATTAAAATCGTGAAATGAGGGTCAATGTAATCATTTAGTTTCACAAGATTAAAAGCTTTTGATCTTAGTTTGGTTTCATTGTATGTAACCTCAATTCATTCAGACAATGTATTTAAAAAAAGGTATGAAACATTGGAAATGTTTACATTTAATATGTTCTGGGAAAAACCTCTAATTATTATCATCAATCACAACTTATTATTTGTACTTTGTAGTAGGTGAGCAAAAATTATTTTCTGAATAGTACTTGTGTGGTATTCGAAGAACGATTTTTGCTAGCCTACTAAAAGCAGAGGATGGTTGAATTCATCACTGGAGGTTTTTTTCAGGAGGTACTAGTTTTATCATTCAGTAAGATGATAGTTTTCCCTATGTTCCATGCTTTTTGCACATACTGTACATATATTAAGTATATTATTGTATATATTATGTAAAATCAAATGAGTGACAAGTTAAGAATTTATGTTTAATTAGTCCCGTAATAATTTTTGTGTTGTAAACCCCCGTAGGTTGGTTGTTAAAGAAATTAATTTTTTTTGTATGATATTGTAGATGTTATTTGAGAGGATAGTTATCGATATTTTTGTTCAGAGCGGCACCGGTTTCTAGAATAATAATTAATTTTTATAGCTTCGTCTTCTTTAATTGTCTGGAGACTTAAGCTTAAAAACTGAAAAGTTATCTGTTTCTGTGATTTTATGTAGGTCTTTACTTTTAAGTTCATTGTAGTTCTAACTTTCGCATCTTTCTTGAATATACTCAGTGTTGATTGTATTAAGTTAGTTTTAAGTTTCAAATCTATCATGCTACGATGTAATTGCAAATTTTGTGACAAGGTTATCACCTACAAATAGTTTTAGATAAATAAAAGGATGCTATTTGATTAATACTTGTATTTGATGAAAATGTCCCAACTGACTTATAAATTAATGTTTACTGTGTCACGGGCCGTTTTGGCTATCGTATATCGAAGCGAAAATAACATTAGAACTCGTCGCCGTCCCTATAGTTTCAAGCGCACTTATATTTATTAGCGTAAAACCCTCGTAGGTTCCGTATCGTTCCAACGAGACCTCTTGTCGAAGCGATTAAGTGTAAAATTTGCTTCGCTAGACAAATTTTAATTTTGGACGGATTGAATTTGGCGCGTAAGGACCCCAAGGTTAAAGTTGGTGGTTTGTAGCGTATTTGGTTCCGGATAGCTACTTTACCGAGAATCTTTGACGTCACATGCGAATGATGGGTGGTAATATTATCGCGTACTGCCTTTGGATTGGGTGTCGAGTCTAGCATCGCGCACAAATACTTAATTACGTTCGGATTAATTAGGAAATTTTGTTAGACGGAGGAACATGTGTACAATCGTCGAGAGTGCATGTGTTTGTTTGGAGCTCCCATTTCTAGTTGTTTTACTGCCTTTTATACACCACTTTGAAAGTTGTGCCTAGTATCACTTCAATCAGCATACTCTCTAGTATATATATCACTGTAAAAATCAGTGCATGAAATCATCGGGACTATTAATAATTACAGAAATTCCTGCACTATTTTGGTAAGAATACATTAGTTGTTTACATTTACTTTTTGCATGGCATGGATTTTTTTTGTGCCAGTGAATAAATAGTACATACCTTTGCCTGCCTTGCTGATCCCATAAGTGGTTGTGCTACCTTTTCGGTATTGTACTAATTCTTGTACAATTTGGAGCCAATTATGTCGCAGCTAGGTTGTTGTTTTAAATGTTCCACTCCACTCTCAGACAGATGCAACTCTGCGGAATGTGATGGTTGTAAACAGAGATATCATTATGAATGCACAGGTCTAACAACCTCAGAGATTCCTGTTATTGAACTTCGTATCCTTAAGTATTTCTGCGAAACATGTCTTGAAGGCCTACGGATATTACCCCTTTTACAGAAGCGATGGACTCATTTGAAGAAAAGATCAAATCCATAGAAGCCAATATAACTACTCAATTAAATAATGCTCTGTCCAACATTAATGAAACTCAGATTAAAAGGCCTTGCACTAACAATGAACCCGATTCTATTAGTGGTTTAACTAATACCACTCTAATGCACGAGATGTTTGAAAGGCAGAAACGAGCCAACAATATTATGCTTTTCAATATGCTTTCAATTATGCTATTTTCATAGCAGCGGATACTCCACCAGAATCACAAGTAACTGACATAGGTAATGGGTAAGCAAATTTCAGTTTGTTCTATCCTTAGAATGGGCAGACCGAATCGCAATGGGCACAAGACTATTAGGGCCACCTTATCGAGCCCGCAGGAAGTCCAGAGCATATTAAGATCTCGGAGAAAATTTGCAGACAACGGGAGGGTTACGTTGAAGCAGATCTTACTCCGCATCAACAAAGCGAGCTCCATATGGTGAAGGAGGAGTTGAAGCGTCGCAGGGATAATGGAGAGGACAATCTCATACTGAAGTTCTCTAAAGGTGTGCCATCCGTCGGAACAAAAAACTAGGTGGAACTTCCAGTTCTGATCTAACACTCTACTATGAGAATGTGAGGGAGGCTTCGAAGCAAGACAAATTCTTTCCCGGCCGTATGCTCTTCACACCATGACGTGTTCGCCATTGCGGAATCCTGGCTCCTGTCAGATCCAGGACTCGGAGTTGTTTCCTGATTCTTACACCATATACCGGGCAGACGGGAGGGTGGATCTTGTGAGGGCATCACGTGGTGGCGGCGTTCTGCTGGGCCTATGAAACAAGTTGTGTTCACAGCGCTTGGACTTAGATGTAACCAGCATCACACCACTCATAGACATTGTAGGTTGTAAGTTCATTCAATGTTATACCATTTACGTACTTGTAATTTATATTCCACCTGTTGCCAGCGATACAGATGTTGCGGCCTTCTTTGAATCTTTATCTTTACTCGATATCTTACTTAATAAGCGCATTATTATTCTAGGTGATTTTAACGTTCCTACTTATGTGCCTGCTTGTCGACCTGGGACAAAACATCAGAGTCTATTGAATTTCTGCGACACGTTAAATCTTAAACAATATAATA
Source organism: Pissodes strobi (assembly GCA_016904865.1). Taxonomy (NCBI): domain Eukaryota; kingdom Metazoa; phylum Arthropoda; class Insecta; order Coleoptera; family Curculionidae; genus Pissodes; species Pissodes strobi. The sequence goes on from MU183941.1 coordinate 14,936, forward strand.
ATATACCCAACTCCCTTAATCGCTTCTTGGATCTTGTATTTGCAAATTTTGACATAGACCTCTTGAAACACAACGTGCCCCTAGTTAGTGAAGATATATACCACCCTGCACTTTTGGTCAATATTAGTGCTGGGAGCCGTCAAACCTCTAATCTTCCTGTCTCTAGAGGTAGCAGTCAAGAGTTTAATTTTAGGAAAGCAAATTTTATAAAGATGTATAGTTTATTGCAGGAGTGTGACTGGTCCCCGATATTAGAATGTTCTAGTGTGCCAGATGCTTGCTGTGCCCTTTATGATATGCTTCAACACATTTTCGTTTTGACTACACGTCTTAAGCAACAAAGGCGCTGACGTTTCCCCCCTTGGTTTACCAAGGATATAATCAATAATATTATTAAGAAAGAGAGAGCCTTTAAGGATTTTAAATCCCATCGCACTAACTTTCATTATTCCAGATATACCTTCTTGCGTCGCAGTATAAAGAGTCTCAAGTGGATTCACCCTACGGAGATCACATTCGTCGGGCTGAGGAGAATATTCACTCTGATCCGTCAACTTTCTGGTCATTTATTCATAGCAAGAAGGCGACTTCACGGATTCCTGCATCTATGAAAGACTCCGTTGGTACATATTATGGCCCACAGGAAATTGTGTCAGCATTTGCCCGTTTTTTTAGGAGTGTTTACAGGGACTCTATCCCTCCGCCTCTTCAGGTGACTAATATGGCATGTGATTCCGACTATGTCCGCATTTGTCCCGCTATTACAACGGATGACATTATCGGTGCTAGTAAGTCCCTGAAAAATAAGATCACCGCAGGTCCTGACGGGATCCCCAGTTTTGTCGATAAGGATTGTGCGCAGGTATTATCATTACCTCTGTGTCATATATTTAATCTAATAATCTATACTGGCGCGTTTCCTGAAGTGTGGAAATCCGCAAGAGTGTGTCCCGGGTTTAAGAAGGGTGATTCCAGTTTCATCGAAAACTACCGACCTATCTCGATCCTATGCAATTTCTCCAAATTATTTGAAACCATCCTCTATCGTGATATTTTATCCAAAATTCGTTCTCCACTATCTGTCGACCAGCATGGATTCTTCGCAGGCAGAGCCTGTGTCACTAATCGTTGTTTTTCTGGGCAGGTAAGTGCAGCGATTAATGAAAGATGCCAACTGGATACCATCTACACTGATTTTAGCAAAGCTTTCGATCAGATTGATCATCAAATATTGATAAACAAATTGGCTTATTTGTATGGATTTTCGGTGACTCTTATAAAGTTGTTGGTTTCTTACCTATCAAGCAGAAGACAATTTATTGAGATCGAGGGATTTAGGTCTTGTAGCTTTACTCCAACTTCCGGTGTACCTCAAGGCTCTAACCTTGGACCGCTGCTCTTTCTATTGTTTATCAATTACCTTTTAAATGTTATTAGTTGTTATACGTTGGCTTATGCTGATGATTTGAAGATTTTCTGGAGAGTTGTTGCCCTTGAAGACTGTTCTTTCCTGCAGCAGAATATTGACTTAGTTGGTGAATGGTGCGAGTTGAACAGGTTAAAATGCTTCGTTGTGTCATACTATACAAATAAAAATCCCATACTATTTAACTATCAAATAAGTGATGTTCCCCTTGTAAAAAAATCTCAAATCTCTGATCTTGGTATAATATTTGACAGGGAGCTAACCTTTGTGCCGCATGTTGGGGATGTTGCATCTAGAGCCTCAAAGATGTTAGGATTTGTTTTGAGGAGCTGTAGACTGTTTAATAACTCCTCAGCGATTGGGTCACTTTTTGCAGTTTTGTCAGATCGAAACTTGAGTATGGCTCATTGATTTGGAATCCCCACTATGTCTGCCATGTAAACACACTGGAGACGGTTCAGAGACAATTTTTTAAATATTTTGCTTACCGGGAGGATGGTGTCTATCCGGAGAGAGGCATTGATCACACTTTACTCTTGTCTCGATTTGGAGGAGTGCCCTTGGCTGAACGTCGAATGTTACATTCAATCAGTTTTCTATGGAAACTCACTAACAACAGAATTGACAGTCCCTTTCTTCTGGCACAGCTATCTTTTCACACACCCCGATTGCAAGCTAGATATAAGCCAACTTTTGCCCATGTGCAGGCTAGATCGAATGTTATGATGCATGATCCCATTTGCATAATGTCCAGACATTTCAATCGCATCTCTGAGGAGTGTGACTTGAACAGTTGTAGTTTATTGCAACTTCTAAATATATGTAGAAATTCACCCGTGTTTTTCAGTTAATTTGTTTTATTGTCTCTTGATGTTCTGTGTGCTGGCGGTGGGCTTTGATATTTTATATGAAATCTCGGGTCACATACCCAATGTTCATTGGTATGTATTTTGTGTCACTTTTAATTTCTAATCATTAAGATATTATAATTATACTTTATTTTATATTTTAATGTTATTTTCGTATGACAATTTGTGTAGAATGTATAGTTAGTTGATACAATTGTTTAAATTTTAACTCGATGATAGTTGTAAACGATTTTTTTTTGTTTTTCATTGTAAATTACGATTTTCCTTTAATTGGGCATTAGCCTGTTGGAAATAAATGCTTATTATTATTATTATTATTATTATTATTATTATTATTATTATTATTATTATTATTATTATTATGTGACTTGTCAAGCCATGTATTCATTGGTAGAGCGATATGTTCGAAGTGGGGATTCTCGTAGGCTTGCTCATTGACTGGCGATTTACTGGCGTCACTTTTAGTCAACCTGTCGTGAAAATTGGCAGTTTTGGTTCCAGCTGGAAATATTTTTTCTGATTTTTACCTTTTGAGGGATTCTCCAGCCGGGCATTTTATTTCCAAGTTTCGGACCATATCTATCTTATCTTTACGCTTAGTGTTTGGTGTCTGAAACTGCCCTTTGGGGGATTTAAATGCTGATTTCGACAGGTGAGTGTTTCTACGCTTATTTTTTTTGCATTTCCTTTTCTGTGAATGCTGCCATTTTATGAAGCCATGTGGATGGGTTTTAATTCCACTTTAATCTCTCTTACAGAGGCCTGCTTGTCCACCTTTGCAGCCTGCTGATTCCGGCGTAAGCCACCGAGACCCTTTTACAGGTAATTTTCTCTTTTCAAGTTTTTTTATTGTTGCTCTGAGTATAAATGCTTGCTTGATTATGAGTTACATGTGGAACCTTCAATATGTTGATGTTTCACAGGGTTCTACCGACGGGTTTACAGCTATCGACTGGTGTTCCTGTTTTCTCTGGTCACGTCTGACTAGTAGCCGAGTCCTTCTCCTGCTGGTTTTTTGACTGAGCTATCTCTGGCTACCTAGTGACATACCTGAGGAGTCCTTTCTCTACCGAGGAAGTTATAGCATCTTATTTTCTGGAGGCTACCGGAAGAGCTGCCCAAATGTGAGATTTCTTTTTTTATATATATCTTTATACGTACATTTAGCTGCGGTGATCGCTGTTTAGCGAGTAAATACTTAATTACTTTCCAAATCTTAAAACTTACTCGTTTCGATCTCTCCATGATAAAGTTTCATTCAACAGTTAATTACAATAAATTAGTCTAAACTTAGTCTGGTTATTAAGTTTAATCGTAAAGTTAATTTTCGATTAGCATAGAAGGCGGGTTTAGTTAGACCTCACTAATGCTGGTCAATTCTGTCTAATTTTAAATTCTAGCAAGATACATCACATTTATAGTGACTTAATTCATGTTATAAGATTGCACCAAGCTCACCTAATTTTAAAATAGGTTCAGTTTTTTTTAATTCGATCAATCCTAGCTAATTTATATATTAGGCTCAAGTTGCAAAATTAATTTCAATTTATTAGGTACCTTATCTGGTCCGGTTTGAAACCGAATATTTTATCGGAGACTCGGTCACGGTATTTTTATTATTTTTTTTTTGATTGAATTTAGTTGCTTGTAATAGCGATTACTGACTATAGTACGTGCGTTAACGTTGTCCAATTGATACCGTTTTGTTTTCTTTTGGTTCAGTTTTTTTCAGACCTTAAACTTGAAGGGAGCACATATGAACAATTTTGTATGTGATTGACAACGTCAAGCGTTTGTGTTTTCCGATTAAGCTTGAATTTCCGGCTATTGCTAGCGTGTCGGATCCGATTCCTATATTTAATTTCATTAGATAATCGTACGTCTTTTGTAACAAATCATGATTTGAGCTCTGTTAAGTATACATTAGTTGTTTTTTACTTGGATTACTCGAATCAATAGTACAGGTTATAAATTTGTATCTCTCTTATAACGTTATTTCTCCTCATATCATCACTTCTAAAATAGAATTTGATCTACCAGATTTACTGGTCATTTTCTTACATTTATAGTCAGCTACCATTCTTTTTTTTTTTTTGAAGAGCAATAAACCAACTTTGCTTTTATCGCATTTACCTGCTTTCATTTAGTTATTTAATTTCCTGAACTTCCCTTAAGTGGTAACGTCCCGCAGGAGAAAGTCGCAAGAAGTAGTAAGTATCTGATTTTTTTATTACTTGCGCTCAATAATTGAAACGTTCTGTATTTACTGGTTTTACCTTCCTTGTTATTGTTTATTATTGACTTGAATCTTTGATTAATATTTGAGTATTTGCTTTATTTTTCTATTGTTAATACTGATGAATTTCTGGCATTCAAATCTGATCTAATTTATTATGTTTATTATTTTCTTTTGTCGTGAAGCTTAAGCTAAAACGAGTTCCATATTTGAACTTTGGGGTATTTCTTGCTTGTGCCGTCTACCTTAGTGTGAGTTTCTTCTCGTGCTAGTGCGCTGAGCACTCTCGCACTGTCTTGGTCCTTGTGTTGTTTCGTAATTGATCATGTGTCGTCTTGGTCTTCGTGGTGTTGAATTCTTGGTGCCGGTTAGTGAAGGAGCGAGTATTGTTTGATTTGCGATTTTGAGCTGACAAGAGAATAACTGTAGACACCTAGGCGAGGCTGATCGCTTTGGATTATGCAGATTTCTCCGCAAGTCCAAACCGATCACCCCAGGAAAGAACTGCACGTGATACGCAGGGTGTTACCCCCTGACTCTACTTCTACGCATGGAGCCCATACGGCGAGCTACCCCGTGCAGTCCCTTAATGCCTGTACACCCCCGTTTTTAGGCGGGAACTCGGCCTAGGGCATCAGCGATGCTCTCGTCCCCAGCTGTTTTTGAATCATTCTAGTTTTGTTAGTGATTTATGTGATTTAGAGTTTTTGAGAAATTGTTGAAAAAATTTGATTTAAAATTTGAAATTTTTTTTGAGTTTGAGATTTTTGATTTTTCGAAAAGAACGAACCTTTTAGAAATTTTGAAAATTTTTGAGTTTTTGAAAATTTTGAGTTTTTGGAAATTTTAAATTTTGAAGATAGAATGATATTGATCATATCTTTTTTTTTTTGCGTTTTTTCATTTTTTCTTTGTGTAATGTGTATGTGATTTAGTGCTCTGGTGGGAGTAGTAAGCTTTTATGTGCTGTTCTGTTTGGATGTGCTACTCTGCTGAATAGTGTTCGTATGATTGGGTTTGTGTGGTTGCGAACTTGTTCTAAGAATATTGTGTGTTTGCCTGCCAGATATGTGTTTATTGTGTCTACTTTGAGATCGTTGTGAATGTCTGCATTGCGAACGTACCAAGGTGCGTTCACAATTTGTCTGAGTGTTTTGTTTTGGAATGTTTGAAGTTTTTTCTTGTTTGTTTTGCATGCATGTGTGTATACTATGGCTCCATATAGAATTTTGGGCTTTATTATCTGATTATAGAGCATTAGTTTGTTCTTTAGTGACATTTTACTATTTCTGTTAATTAATGGATAGAAAGCTTGTTTGGCTGCAATGCCTTCGTTAACTTTTGCTTGAATGTGCTTTTGAAAAGTGAGTTTGCTATCTAGGGTTACCCCTAGATATTTAAGAGAGTTTGACCATCTTATTACTGAGTTTTCGACATTTAAATTTGGAATAGGTTTATTACGTTTAGTTGTTATGAGCAAGGCCTGTGTTTTTTCTTCATTAATTTTAATATTCCAAGTTTCTGCCCATTCGTATATGGAGTCTAAGTGTTGTTGTATGTGATTTTTGAGTCTTGTGTGATTGTTGTTTATTGAGAATATGCATGTGCCGTCTGCGTATATGGAGAGTTTAGTGTTTGGGTGTCTAGGTATGTCTGTTGTGTATAATGAGTATAGCGTAGGCGACAGAGGAGAGCCTTGGGGGACTCCTGCCTCTATGCGCCTTGTGGTGGATAGTGCTGTGTTTATTTGTGTAGTGAAGAATCTGTGTTTGAGGAATGAGGCTATGAGTTGAGTTAGTGGAGGTGGAAGATTGTGTAGTCTGTCTAGTTTGTGTATGAGTCCTTCATGCCACACTTTGTCAAAGGCTTTTTCGACGTCAAGGATTACAACTCCGGTCGATGCCCGTCTTTGCAGTCCTCTAGTCGCCTCCTCAACAAGCCTGGCAAGTTGGAGCTCGGTGTTGTGTTGTTTTCTGAACCCAAACTGTTCGTCTGGGATCAGATTGTTTTGTGATATGTGTGAGTTTAATCTCTCCAACATAACCTTCTCCGTCAGCTTGCTCAGCGATGAGAGCAAGCTGATAGGTCGCCAGTTTTGAGGAAAGATCAAGTTTTTGTGAGGTTTAGGGATTAGTATTATTTTTGCTTTTTTCCAAGATTTTGGAAAGTGTTTTAGTGATAGTATTGTGTTTATTATGTAAGTGAATTTGAGTATGGCTGTTTGTGGTAAGTTTTTTAGTGCTCTGTTTGGTATGTTGTCGTAGCCGGGTGCTTTTTTCGGGTTTAATTGCGCAATAATTTGCGCAATTTCTGCGGTGTTTGTTGGTCGTGTTTCGTCGTCTTGGTGTTCGTTTTCGTAAGTTAGTATTTCTCTGTAGTTTCTCTCTATGGTTGCCTCGTGATCTATATCCTGGGCCCCATCGCCTAAGGTGAATTGCGATTCCAGCGAGTCTGCGAAAGCCTCAGCCTTCTCTTCGCTGGAATACACCATTCCTCTCAGTCCATGGATGTTAGGATATGTCACTTTGTTGCGACCTTGCATCGTTTTGGCGATTTTCCATAGAGAGTTGTTTTGTGGTTTGACTATTGTGATGTATTCTGTCCATGAGTTGTTTTTGTGAGTTTTTATGTTTGTTTTGATTGTATTCGTGAGTCTGTTTGCTAGTGTGTTTAAGTCTCGATTGTTTGTTAGTTTGGCTCGTCGTTTTAGCCTGTTTCGGAGCCTTATGTTGTCTTTTATGTTTTGTGGAAGCGAGTATGGGTTGTTTTGATTTGTGTGTACTGTTTTTGTGGCTGCGTTTATGGCTGCTTGTATCTCCTCAGTGAACGTAGCAACTTCGTTGTCTAGTTCCGCTTTGGAGGCGATGTATGGTAAGTTGTGCATGTTTTGTGTTAAGTGTTCTTTGAATATGTTCCAGTGTATGAATTGTTGTATGTTTGCTTGTTTGTGTTCGTGTATGTTGTTTATTGTGATGGCAATCGGAGAATGATCTGATGAGGATAAATCCTCCAGATTGTCAATCACAACATTGTGTGCGATGTTTTGAGTAAGTACTATGTCTAGTATATCTGAGCGTTCGTGGTGGAAGTGTGTGGGTTCAAGTGGTGCTTGTACTGTGAAGTGCAGTTCTTGCGAAGCTCTTAGTAATGCAGTGCCACCTGCATTGGTGGCCCTGCATCCCCAAGATCTATGTTTGCAGTTAAAGTCTCCTGCTGCAAGAACTGGCAGTGTGTAGTTGAAGAGTTTTGTGGTTTCGTCTAGTGGTAAGTTGTGTTGTGGTGGTTTGTATACTGAATGAATGACAATGTCTCCGTCAGTTAGACTGACTTTGATGCTTGTCACCTCCAGTATGTCTGACTGTGGTGGTTGTATTGCGTCATGTGTAATGTTGTTTTTTACAAAAATGGCAGTGCCGTCCCCCATACGCTGTGACCTGTCATTTCTATAGATTGTGTAGTTTTTGATGTGTAATCTTGTTTGTGGGCGTAAGAATGTTTCCTGTACGAGTGCAATGTCTATGTTATTTTCAGTCAGGTAGTCTGCAAACTCGTGTCTTTTGGGGTAAAGAGAGTTCGCGTTCCAACTGACTAAAAATAGGTGCTTTGGTTTATTAGCCATTGAGATTAGCAAATAGTCTCAATGTTGGGTTTTTATTTATAATTTCTGAAATTTTATTCAGTTTTGTTACTATGTCTTGTTCAGACATAGTAAGAAGAGCAATTAATCCGTTTGCTTGCGGCATTGCACTCGCTTGGGAGTTTGTGTTTGTGTTTTTGTTTGTGGGTGTTGTTTGTGTAGGTTTTGGAGCTTGTTGTTGTGGTTGTTGTTGTTGTTGTTGTTGTGGTTTTGTGACTTGTGCAAATGTTATGTTTGTGTTCACTGGCCGTGTTTGTGGTAGAGGTTTCTTGAAGTTAGGGTTTTTGGAGCATTGTGAGTAGTTAGCTGGGTGTTCCCCCCCCCCCCCCGCAGTTGCAACACTTTGCTGGGGTATCAGTGGTTTTGGTGCACTCTTTGTAAAAGTGCGAACCTGCGCACTTATGGCACACAGGTTTGGCGTAGCAGTTTGAGATGGTGTGCCCAAACTGCTGGCATTTGTGACATTGAGTTTGAATTTTGTTCATGCTTCCTCTCTGAAGCTCTACACTGACTGGCATGTAATTAATTCTGTCTTCTTCCAAAATTTTGATGTCGGACTGAGGAAGAAGTACTTTGACTGAGTTGGTAAGAAACTGACGTCTCCTACCGACCTTCAGCCAGTAGATCTCCTTGGGGGAATAGCCCCTGTCCTCTAGGTCGTGTTTGATGTCCTCAATGTTCATTTTGTTATCTAGGCCCTTGATGATGACATTTAGGAGCCTATCTTCCGGGAGGAAGTAGGAATGATATGGGAACTTTTTACCCTGCAAATATCTGGTGATGCCTCTATGGTCTCCAGGAGTATTTGGGGTTAATTGAATGCCTAGTTTTGATTTTTTAACATTTCCGAAACCAAGTTTCAGAATTGTCAAATCTTGGAATATTACTTTCCAGTGCTCGGGGCATCTGATGATGATAGGCACCACATCTGATTTTTTGGGGGCTGATTGGGCACTTGGGGTGGGTTGGAGGGCTTTGATTTGTGTTTGAGTTTGGGCCGAAGTACTGGCCTCTGCATGCTTCTTCATCGAAGCAGCTAATATTGGTTTGACTGTGGCTGGAAAATTATTGGGAGGGATTGTGTCCCTCTTTGATTTTTTCAGAGGTGGGAATTCCTCTGAATTGGGTATTTTGGAAGGTTTTTCAGAGTCTGAAGAGACTTCCATCTCTTCGTCCTCCTTGGTTTCAACTGCGGGGGGTTGCACTATGTTCTGTGTAATGTTTTGTTGAGTGGGTGTGTCTGTGTTGGTGATTTGCGGCACATTAAAATGGTTCGTCATGTTCTTCATATCTGATGAAAGTTCATTGATTTTTGCTAAAAGTTGTGCAATTTGAGCACTCTGCTCATGAATAAGTTTGTGACTTTTGTCCGAGTCTTGTCTTAATTTATTGATAGTTTTTCTAAGCTCGAGGTTTTCTGCCTCAAGCTTTTTGATAAGAGACGACTCCATTTTTATGTGTGTCTTGTGTTGTGTTATTGTGTTTGACGTGTGTTTTAACTTACTTGTGTGCACTTTGGTAACTGGAGATTTGTCGCGTTCTTTTCTCACCGCTCCGGTCATCGCCTCTTCCGGCGGAATTTTCGTTGTGCAGGCTTTCCTGCCGCCTGAATTTTCTGCTTCCTTCGTTATGTTGTGGTGGGTTGTTCTGCTGCTGTGTTCACAAAGTGACGAGATACATGCACTCTAGGTACGATCGTGCCGTCACTCTGTGTTGCGCTTGTTGCGCTAACGTCAAACGAATTTTTACGCCAGCGTGAGCCAACGTCAAACGATTTTTGGTCGCATACACTACACTGAAAAGTATAGTGCTGCTTTTTGTGTCGTTAGCGTATTTTACCTCACTTCACTTTTTGACTGTTTTCGCAGAGCGGATGGGTAAACGTGTTGCCAGCGCGGCCGAAGCAACAGAACTAATTCTTGTGCCGTCTACAAGCTAGTGGCGCCTTAAATAAATAAACCCACCCCTACTCTCGGACATTTGAGCTAGGGCCTAATTTGTACGCTCGGCGACAACTCGTTCTAGCCTACGTATCGACACACGTAAATTCATCAGTTCTAATTTTCAAATTCTCAAACTTTAAACTTTTCTTTTAATTTGAAATTATTCACTCTCGGTTCCTTCTAAGTTGGAGTGAAGGTTGCAACGATGCTGCCCAGGGACAAACTTCTATCACCTCCGCCATCACTACTTAATTGCTACTACAGATAAACCAGCTATATTTGAGTAATCAATAATGTTAACTTTAGTTTTGCCAAATGCAAGAACATTTTTATCTCCGGTTTTAAAATGTTCAATTTATCTTTACGTTTCAAGTAAAAATAAATACTATTTAATCCGCATCTGCCTCCTTATATGTCTGTCCCCCAAATCGCACACACCTACTCAAAAACTACTCGTGAATTTTGATGTAATTTGGATCTGGTCTGTAAACGGTCCCATCGCCAAATCATCAAAATCGCATAAGATATGAACGAGACGATGTTTTAGGATGTGGAGTAGATTTTTTGATATGTTTCAGATTCGAAGTTCCGTGGTATCAGACTTTTAACTGACCCGAAGGAGCCTATTTTTGAAGGGTAAACATCTTACGCGGCGGTATGAGGGTAAATCTCGGCAAATAGGACGGAAATGTGGGGACGGAATGTGTAAAACGATGTGACATAATCCGTGCGCACTGAGGAGCAAGCTAATCTAGGACGGCCGCGATTGCAACGACTCAAATGGCGCTTCTAAAAAGCTAGCTGCTATAGGGCTGTATTAGATTTTCATTATATTATATTCGCAGTGTATTTGGATTCATAGCACAGCTTATTTTTAATAGACGGTTGAATTTTAAGATTAATTTTCGCTTCAAAATCCACGACAAAATCGTCCTAAACAGTCCGGAAATTTCGGATTTTTATACAATTTTGCCATTTAAAATCGTTTTTAAACGGATTTTAGACGATAAAAAAGCACGTTTTAAATTAAACAAACTGTCAAAAGTATTATTCAGATGCCCAGACGTTTAAAACAATATTGAGTCATGGCCCTCTTCTAAAATTTGCAAAATTTGGTTATTGACTTTCCCAAATCCGAGGATGCCGCCCCAAAATGACTAGCAGATAGTGAATAAGCTGTGTCCATAGGTTGATGTGATTCCTGGTGGCATTAGATTTTCGTGTCGAATTTGTGCAGTGAATTTATCCACTCCGATTGAAGCTGCCAGTAAGTATTATTAAAGAATCCTAACTAATATTATAAATGCGAATGTGTTTGTTTGTTTCTTACGCTTTCACGCATAAACTACTCAACCGACCATGAAATTTTGTACAGATATTTTCAAGAGTATAGTAAAGACATAGGACACTTTTAGCTTTTACCCGCGGCTTTGATCGCATTGATTTTTGCGGTTAATTTTAATTCTATTTTTTATTTTATTGAGGTTATATTTGTAAAGAGTTTTTATTTTATTTTGGGCATGCCTTGAGTTAGTTTTTGTTCGTTGCGCCCCTGTAGCGAGCGAAGCGGGCTAATGTAAACGTTGCTAATATCGCAAAATCGGCCTCCCAGAAGCTTGGTGCGCTCTTTCGCAACAAAAAACGGTATACCCCGCAGCAGTTGCTCTTGCTGTACAAAGCGCATATAAGACCGTGCTTAGAATATTGCTCACACATCTGTGGTGCCGCACCAAAGCACCATAAAGCGGCTGGATTCCGTTCAGAGGAGAGTGCTGTGCGTCTTGTCGGCGACCCGGAATCTGGATAGTCTGGAACACCGCAGACTTGTGACCGAGATGTCTCTGTTTTACAGATACTTTCATGGCAGATGTTCCCAGGATCAGGCCCGCCTCATCCCGCCCCTGTCAACGCCTGTCAGACGGTCACGACAGACGGCAAGAGAGCACCAGTTCGTCGTACAACTGGAAATACCTAGAACATCGCTATACAAGAACTCTTTGTCTGGCGCACTGCACTTCCAGAACATCTGTTTCTCACTAATTACGACTTACAACTATTCAAGAACCGTGTCAATCAACATCTTCGCACACACACCGTTCGTCGAGCGCCATAGTATCTGCCTTTAGTGTGGATGCTGTTGGGGAAACACCCCAACACGTGTATAACTTTCGTTTTTCCCCGTATAGTTTGGTGATAACACTCTGGATGTATGTAGTATGAATGAGCCGTTGTCAAATGTACTGGTCCTAATTTAAGACAATTTGTAACTGATCTAAAGAAAAATCTCGATCTAATTAACAACCTTAATTACTCTTATGAAGAACTCTGGGAATTTCTCTTAATTTACTTATTTGAGAAAAAATTAAATTTTGGCACTCGTAAAGCCTTTGAAACAGAACGAGATATAAACATGTTGCCAAATCTCACTCAATTTCTTGATTTCTTACATAAAAGCTGTACCATTCTAGAAAACTTGTCTTCTATAGACAATACTCAAAAAAATCCTATAAAAGGAGTCTCGTTGCATGTAAAGCAACAAAACAAATCACCTCCGTGTAGTTGTTGCAATTTAAACTCTCATAAAATATACATTTGTGATAAATTTAGAAATTTAAATTTGTTTGATAAGCAGAAATTTGTTCACAGTAAAAAAACTTTGCTTCAACTGTCTCGGTACTAGTCACTCGAGAAGTAAATGTACCTCCATTAGAAGATGTTCTTTGTGCTCTCAGAAACATCATACTCTTTTGCATAATTCTCAAGTACACACACCTCAATATGATTTTAATGGCCCTAGTTCTCTCTCTTTTCAAGATAAAGTTTTTTTGAGAATCAAAAGTCAGCAGCCCATGCTAGTCAAAATGATCAGCCTATAAATAGGCACTCTCTCAACAGAAGTCAGTTATGTTTCTTTCAAGAGATGATACACTACCTCCTCAAAATAGAAGACACCCTCAAATACCTCAAGATAGAGATCCCCCTCAGATCAGGGCCGTATTACCCAATAGGCTAAGTAGGCTACAGCCTAGGGGCCCTTGACTTGCGGGGGCCCTTGAATCTTGAATCTCAAATTAATTAAGAAAAAGTTAAATACTAGAAAAACTGAAAAATAGTTTACTATTAGGTCTACGATATACAATTTAATATAATATGTTGACCATGATATAATAATAGTAACAAAAATAATAGTATTAATAATAATCATTATTTCTTCGCTAATTTCAGTTTTTATCGCGATTTTAGATAGACCGATCGACGGACGCGACTGCACTTTGCGCTGCAGCGAGCAGCGTTGCAATTGCATTAAAAACAAAATAAGTGCATGCACAATGCATATTAGTGTAAGTTATTATAAAATACATTATGTGGTACATTATACAGTATCAGTATATCATTAACTAAAATGAGTAACTATCCAAGTGGGGCAAAAAAGCGTAAAATAGCTAAAGAAAAATCTGTAAGGCAGGCGGAAGCTATAGAAAATGCTCCAAAAATAGACACGTTTTTTAAAAAACCACATATTGATACTGCGCAGTCACAGAAGTCTAATTTTATTCACTTGCCACATGATGATTTACCAGGAACTTCAAGAACAAATTTGGAAGGTAAGTATTTGTAACAAAAGACATCTCACACCAGAGCCTGTTTTACCATTAGGCCCGGGCCCAGGGCCCAACGACAAGTGGGGCCCAAATGTGCAACATAAAAAACTACATAATTATAAGAATATTTTTTAAAATATACATGTCCTCGATAAAAAAAAATCAGGATACTTTTTCGCCATCTTTATAATCTGAATTCCAAAACAAAACTAATCTTTATTAAACAAAAATAACAACTCGACAAAACGTAGGCTGTTAAAAAAAGATTTTATTAAAAATATACCAGCACAAAATACAGACAAAGTAAGTGTGTGTGCGAGACAATTTTGACAGTAAAAAAAATAGTCACTTACAAAGTTCAGCATTTTACAAAGTTAAAGTAAACGGCGAAAAAAAAGAGTAGTTAGTGTATAGTCCCAAATCTGGCTGTGTTTGCTCTTATGTATCCAAACTTTTTCTGAAGAAAAGTGTTAACGTTAACCTCAGTGTATTTCTGTTATTTTAAATATTATTTTATTTTTACGAATTTATGCTTTGGTTCAATACATTTTTAAAATCTTATGTCGTGTTTCTTTTCTAGTTTTTCTAAAATGTGTTATTTCTTATTAAAATTAATGCAAATTTATACTTAATTTAAATCTGAATAAAAAACTACAATATAATTAATGTTTTCAGTTCGAAATCGAAAAAAAAAATCAAGTGGGAGCCGAAGTCATATTCGGGTCCGAAAATTTCCTAGGGCCTAGGGCCCAACTCCTTGGAAAATACACACTTCTTATGGATTTCGGTCATCGGTCACCGACAGATTTTTTTGAAACTTTAGTATGGTATTTTAGAAGTCGAAATAAGCATTTTCGTTCATTGTGCCAACCTTCTACCCATACAGGGTGATACTAAAAAATCAGGTCAAAGATTCTAAAATGTTATTTTTTGATTGTTAAAAAAATGGATTCGGCATAAACAATTACTATGTTAATTTGGAAGTCGAAGTTAGCATTTTCTTTCTTTCATTGACCTTGTATCCATACAGGGTGATACTAAAAAATAGTTTAAATATTCTAAAATGCCAATTAACTTGTAGTTTTCCAAACGTAGATATTGGTTAAGGATATTTTTAACCATGGCAGTAACTAACTGTAGTGGGGAGAGATCATTTTCTACAATAGAAAGGGTAAAAAGTCATAAAAGAAATTCATTAGGTGATGAAAAAATTAATCAACTTTCTTTGTTGGCTATAGAACACGATCTTCTCAATAAAATTCCTACTGAAAATATTATTGAGTTTTGCGACCCAAAAATCACGAAAACGAGCATTCATTTGAGTACACACCACTATCTAATTATTATATTCTTTTTTTTTAACGAAATTGTTTTGGGTTAATCTTTTAAAATATTCTTTGATTTTTTATCAATTTTTTAAAATAAAAATGTATTTTTTAAATCAAGATATAATTATAATATATACCTTTAAAAACTATTTCTGTTTCTGTTTCACATTTTACTTTATCTAAAAAAAATGTCTACCCTACCATAAAACATGCTGAATGCTCTGGGTAGGGGGCCCCAAGTAATTTTTAGCCTATGGCCTCTTCAATGGTTAATCCGGCCCTGCCTCAGATGCCTCAAAATAGAGGATCCCCTCAAAATAGAGACTTCCCTCAGAATAGAAGCCCCCCTTTTAATGCAAGCAGTGCAGAAAGTCAGTCACAAGATACACATTCATTGAACTTATCTACTCTCTCGAATAATAACTCTCATGTTTTGTTAGCTACAGCCCGTGTAACTCTGTTTGCTGCTAATGGACGTCCTGTCCGAACAAAAATTCTCTTAGATTCTGCAAGTCAGAACTCTTTCATAACAAATCAGCTCGTAGAAGAGTTAAATTATGTTCCCTATAACAAATCACTTCATATAAGTGGAATTTCTCAAGGCAGTATGAAATCAAATAAGATGGTTGATTTGAGGATGTAGGTACTCCAATGTGTATAATAACAGAAGTTTTAAGTTAACTTGTGCTGTACTCGACAATATAACTTGCAAACTTCCGCAAGTCCCCATTGACAAAGCTAGAAAAAATGTCCCCAGTCACTTTAGGTTAAGTGATCCGCTTTATGCTGCCCCATCAGACATCGATATGTTGATCGGTGTAGTTTATTTTTGGCCAATACCACTCTTTAACCAATATTGTTAAGCCGCTCGAACAAAAAAACGGTTAATAAATCTGAAAACGTATTTTTACTTTAAGAAATAAACGTAAGACAGTAAATGAACACAAAATTAAATAAAAACTGCATATTTAGCTAAGTACATTTTGGACAGTAAAATAGTTCTTTGTCTGGCTTGCTTAATCCCATACAATCTTCATGGATGTATGTACCACACAAAGTACATTTGCGCATGTCAAATATTCTGTCATCACATTCCTGTTTTTTTTTATTTGCGATTTTCTTTTCTTTAGCTAATTTTTCTTGGTTTTCCTTGTCTTTAGTAGATCCTTTTATAGTTTCTTTTTTGTTGCGTTTGTTCAAACTCAACTTATTATTTTCGTCTAATTTATTTTCTGGTATCAAGCTTGTTAATGCTGAAGAAAATAAATTTAAACTTCCACTTGCTAAATGGTTTTGTAAGGTACGCCTAGGAATTTTCAATATTTGCACCGCCGCTCTGAAGGGAGGCATGCCTTATCTCATGGCATTCATAGCAGCTGCCATGTCGTCCTCGGACCATTGGGCTCTTTTCTTGGGAAGCATTACTGCAAAAGAAACAAGAATAAAGAAATGGTTCCTTATAAGGCCAGTAGTATCCTAATAAGGCCAGCCGAGTGGCTTCATTAGGCTACTGAAAATATGTTAGGTTAAAAATTCATAAAATAAAAATGGGATATTGTAACCACGAAACGCTATCATTTGCCGATAAACAAATGTTTGTTTACACATTTTAATAAAAAATCAAAATTATGATTTATTATTTTATGACCTAAATAATCATAACAAATCTTACCTCACGTTATAAGCCAGAATTCGTGCGACGGAGCACAAAATTACAACTGAATAACAATTCCTATCCGGCAACCCCAACATATGAAGATCTCAACTGTCGTACTTATGGATATAGTAGAAAATGACCTTATTAAGACACTGGCCTTATATGGCGCCTGTACCTTAATTGAGGTTATGTTAAATGTAGTACTTTGCGAAGTGCACACTCTATTAACGCGCGTTCTTTCAGCGTGTTTAAAAGAATTTTCTGCGTGTTAAATTTTGCGTGTTTTTGGATTTCTGCTTGTCTGTTGATAAGCCAAGGCGGTGTTGCCGTCGTTTCCTTTAATACTTAAAAAAGTATTCTCTGTTTGTAGTCTGTTGAAAAGCCCAGGCGGTGTTGCCGTCGTTCCCTTTAATACTTAAAGAAGTATTCTTTTGTTTTTGTTCTTTAAATAGATTGTATTTATTTCTCAGTTTAAGTTCTTACTCTCTCTTTCTCATTAATGAAGATGGGATCTTCTTGGCGGGAGAATATGTTGGGGAAATGCCCCAACACGTGTATAACTTTAATTGATAACACTCTGGATGTATGTAGTATGAATGAGCCATAATTAAACAAAATAGATTTATTTTACTCCGGGTAAAACCCAATTTGTGCATTTAAAGCATATTCTGTTCTTCATTACGATCCCTTAGTCCGAACCTGTACACCGGTATTGTCGGTATAATAGATTACAATATAGCAACTTTTTACTCGTAAAGGAAATTGTTCTTAATCGTTTTCAATTTAATATATATTTGTCTCCGTCAATATTGGGCAAACAATAATGTGTCAAATAAAGATTTCTACCCTTTCAATCTCAAATGAATTCGGCATTTGCGCCACCCCCACTTTTTATTTGGTCTTGGCGCCAGGGCGCCAGCTCGAAGAAGAAATTAGTTTTATTAGTGCCTTGCTATCACTCAAGCGTACTAGATCGGTCCTGTCACCGCTCTCTAGCCAGTGTAGTTCCAACGTTCACTCGAGCAACCGCGAAAGTTCTCATTCCCGTCTTTGCGCCAAAAGATCACACCCTTTTTGGCAATTTCTCCGTTTGGATACACAAATATTAGAAAATATTTAGTGTAGGTACCTTTGTAATCTTTGTCCACGTTTGGACAATGACCTCTTTTGGGCGTTTTTTACGCAATTCCTTAAAGCCAGAAACGACGTGGCGTAATGACTTCCCTGTAGTTGAAGAGATTGAAGAGAATCAGTAAAATGGCGGTACCGAATTTGTAGCTCAAAGTGTGCCTGTACAATTCAATTTAAGGATTCGAAGTTAGATCCCTGGCTTATTGGAGTGAAGTAGAGCATTGGAGATTAACGTATTCTGTAAGAAAGAAAGGTGCTAGATTTAAAGCATAAAAGTTCATTTCATTTCAATTCAGGAAGGACAAACATATTTTAAATTGAATACTCAAGACCGGTTTAGCCGTTATTTAGGAATAAGTAACCTTTGTATATTTAGTTTTTATGTGAATGAATGATTGAATGCATGGAAGTAGAGTAGAAATTATATATAAATTGTAGATATTCACCATATCAAATTCAAATGCAATTTACACCTGCATTATCAAAGTACTTAAGTTAATATACCTACCTAGTTTCAATTCACCACCCTATCTTAATACAGTCCACTAATTTACTTGTGGTTAATTATACCTTTGCGGTCAAAATAAGTTAAGAAAATTAATTCGTTTGTATCGACCAGGTGCCACTACCAAAAAAAAAGTTGCAAATGTAAACATTAAACAACGCACGTCAGGCGGTATCTGTGACGAGAATGTGTTCTGCAGGTTGTCTGTAACCGTTAGTGCAAAACGTGTTCTTATTAATGCCAGAATATAGACAACCATTCCAAATAAGTGGTTTCCTATATTCAGGCGTTACGCAGCCTAAGGTGGCATTAGATTTTCATGTCGATATAGGATATGTTTACACTTATGGCAGTGGCACACACACTAAAGGCAGATCCTATGGCGCTCGACGAGCGGTGTGTGTGTGCAAAGACTGACACGGTTCTTGAATAGTTGTAAGTTGTAATTAGGGGGAAACATGTCCTGGGAGTGAGTTCCCCAGTGATGCAGTGTGCCAGACAAAGGAGTTCTTGTAAAGCGATGTTCTAGGTGTTCAATTGTACGATGAACTGGTGCGTTCTTGCGGTCTGTCGCGACTATCTGTCAGGCGTTGCCAGGGGCGGGATAAGGCGGACTAAATCCTGGGAACATCTGCCGTGAAAGTATCTGTAAAACAGGGACATCTCGGCCACATGTCTGCGGTGTTCCATTCTATCCAGATTCCGGATCGCCGATGAGACGCACAGCTCTGTTTTGAATGGAATCCCCGCAGCTTTAGGGTGTGCTTTGGGGCGGCATCCCAGATGTGTGAGCAATATTCTAAGCACGGTCTTATTTGCGATTTGTAGAGCAAGAGCAACTGCTGCGGTGTATACGGTTTTGGTTGCGAAATAGAGCACTAAGGTTCTGGAAGGCTGTGGTCATGCCAGCACATATTGCTGTTGACCGAGACACCCAGTAGTCCGATTGACGAGGATGAAGGAATGGTCGATCCTGCCATAATGATGTCAGGAGCCGCCGTATTGACCCTCTTGGTAAACGTGGCTGCTTGGGTCTTTGCAGGATTGAACTAGACCAAATTTCTGTCGCCCCAAGTTTGAACTTTCTCCAGGTCATCTGAAGTACTGTGTCATCGGTTGGCAAGCAAAGTACTTTTTTGGGCATACAAGATAATACCTAATGTATTCGCATGACGGCTGAAATGAAACGAAACTGATGTGATACTCTATAATTGGAACTATTGTTTCTGACATTATAGATACGATTCAAGCAGATGAGGAATATTAGGATACGACTTTGCAACAAGATGGAGTGCCTTCTCATGTTTATTAATCATTAATGATGAATCTATTGAATGCCGATTTGAATGTCGGGTCCTGAGTAGCTGAAGGGACACAACGTTCTCCGGATCTTGTTCCACTTATTTTTTCTGTGGTTCTATTGGAAGAAACTTATATTTACATTTAAACTGCATTGTTCAAAAACCATTTGAGCATGACTGCACATCTGTCGTTTTAATTCTCATTATATCCCAATACATGGTAATCCTATAGCCATGCAGTCTCTGTTTGTTCATGATCGAGTCTAGAACAGCGATTAAAGAAGGCACTTACTCATGTAATAAATATATACTTTCTTTATTAGCGTCAGTGGAGTACAGTTTTGTCCGATTGCATTTGTTCTGTTCTTCTGATAATCTTTTGGTATCCGGCTCATGGATTGCTGAACCTAATGTTGTTATCACACTTTACTCTTCCCCTAAATCAGTTGATAATAGATTCTGCTCTAAAAAGTTTAGAGGCGGGACTTTATGTGGAAGTTTCTATTATTGGTGTTGATTGGACATCGTAAAAGGTCTATCCGAACAGGAATCTAAGCCTGTAACGCTTTTATTGCTCGAGGCTGAAGAGGGATAACATATGAATTGTAAAAACCGTTGTTTAATGTCGAGGAACTCTAATACTTTTTAAAATTTTGAATTAAGAGGTTTCTACAGTATTGAAAACGCAGCGTCTGAAATTGGTACCTAACGTTTATAGCATCCCTACATTAGATTTGGCAATAATGCTTTTGTAATAATTTCTGTTACCACCATTTATGTAAAAGTTCGACAAAAGTGTAAACAAGACCGTCGAATTCTCTAGAAACGAATAAAGAGAACTCGGTGCTTGCCATAGAAGAATGCACGGTGTATGCGAATGTGTAGAGATGAAGATTCGTATCGATTTGTGGTTAGTTTAGGCACAGTATAAAATTCTACCGTGGTTTAGGTATATATATTTTTTCTGCATCTTGAGTTATGTCGGCAATTTTTAGTACTCCAGATTAATGTATTTTTATTTGACATAATTAACGACGTTTCACCTGTCCTTTTCAGATCGCAAAGTAAAAATAGGTACGTTTGCTGGCTTTGGTAATATTGCAATTTGCTCAGCTAAAGCAATGATAAATTAGTATGATTGGTAACCTTACATGTAGAAATCTGAGGCTACCCGAAAATACAAGACGGGCACATAGACCATTTCAGTATTTTCAATGTAAAGAGCATATTGAAAGCTTCAGTTGAAATTATCTATTGGATCGTATCTTGGTACTAGAACGTCTCAGGGTCTCCGTAGGTCAGCCGCTCTTCAACACTTATTTTTTTCTGCATTTTGCTATTTTCTTTATATCTTCCAGCTCATGGTGTTGCTGTAATTAATTTCCCGCGTTCTTCTTGTCTTTTCGTTCTCTGTTTTTTTTTAATGATGACTTAGGTGTAGGCATAAAATCTCCTAAAATGAAACAGGTTGTGTGGAAGGTCCAGATTGAAGTTCTTTGCTTGTAGAAGGTGTGGCTTGAGGTTCATTGCTTGGTTTTTGCCACAGATTAGTTAACTTAAGTAGCAAAAGCATAGTTTTTAAATAGAGGAAGGCAAAAAGTTCTGTCCGTCTGCACATCCATTGTGTTCATTAAGATGGCGGTGGCGGCCGGACACGCATATTACAAGCTCAGGTTCCATTGAACATATTGCGAAATCCTACATCCATATGAAATAATTCCTCATCAAAAGGATTTTCATGAACATGTACTAATTCCCATATTCGATCTTAACAGGTTCATAGAACAGGAGATAGCAAGCATCGCAATTTAATGTGACTAGGATAAAGTGAAAACCTTATGATCTTTTATGGGTCCCTTAACACTTCTTCGATTGTCTACATAAACTTACAAAACAGGTGTTTCTGTAGTCGGTGACCAATCCTAAATTATCTTATCAATCCTACCGTTATTTGAGCATTTTTCTAAAGCTTCTGCAAGCCAATTTTATTCAAAACTTATTTGTTAAAAGATTGTTTCGGCGTACATATATATATTGACAATAAACAGTTTTTATATTACAAATCCGTAACTTGAGCGATTATTAATTATCGTTTTTAGCACATTACTGTAAGTATATAATGACTAAGAGAAAATAAAGTAAACTAAACATATTTTTAAGGTGACAACTTTGCGATCCTACTGGGAATAATTCGAAAGGTGTTTAGACTTAAAACCTCAAAGTAGTCAAAAAAGTTATCTTCGATCTCTCAGTTGGTAGGCACCTTCCAAAAGCTTCCAGAAGAAGTGGTTCGCCTGCTACTGTTTCTTGATAGTCATACAAAGAGACTTTGCCGTCTTTATCTTTGTCCATTTTTCTTATCACTATGTCCACTAGGTCTTTCACGCTTTCTTCAGGATCTTCTTCTTGGGGAAACTTGATAAGACAATTTCTAAAAAGGAAAGGAAAATTTTATGACATTTATCGTTTTTAAATACAGATACATTGAAGAAGAACATATTTGAAGTCTTCTGATTATTCAGTAACAGTTTTAAAGACATGCCGCCATGAGATCACATCGTCTAGGTATAGTTTAACGTATTAAATACAAATGAAAAAAATGATAGACCCAGACTAACCCAAAACATTAATAAGCATTTTATTTTGTATAAAGTGATTAATAACAGCAAGAAAATCAAAAAATACTGACTAAAAACAACTTTCGCTGCCTCCCTACTGGATGTTTAACTAAAGTAAATTCAACATTCATGAGAGGTGTCTTCTTCCTCGCAAGGACTCAATTTTCATTGCTCGAATTAGGTACTATCTTGTTACATTTTTAAATAATAATAGATTGATTTTGTGTGGTTTCGATTTTATTAATTTTCTTATTCTTTATAATAATATTTTTTTCTTGGTGTCCTAGTGAAAATTATAAGTCCAAATTAGAAAAATTTGCAGTAACAATAAATAAGTAATAGAAATTTATTTTGAGTAGTCGAAATTACCGATAGGCCTCGATGGCCAAGAGTATATCCTGCACTCCACCTACACTAAAATTTTGATTGGTTTTGGCTAGTAATTATGTCGTACCTCAGTAATTGAAACATTTCGTCTTTAGTGATGAAACCATCCCCATTGAGATCATAGACGGCAAAACAGTATTCGATTTGCTTAGCGATGTTGCCTTTCAGGAAAAGGGACATTCCATGAAACCAGCTTTCTAATGTTACCAAACCACAGTTCGCTTTATCCCAGACACAGAAAATTCTGTCCATCAGCATGTTTTCTGTCACGATATCAAAAGTGTTGTGTAAAACTTCACGAAATACAGTCCTGTCGATGCCCTGTGAATAAAAATGTGACAGTAAGTACGCTTAATTATTTGTACTCTCTTTCATCAGACCCTACACAACTAAATGTTCTTTTCGAGTATTTGCGAATCTCCTCAGGCCCACACACTTGTAGGTCAATAGCAGTGTGTCCAAAGATAGTGGTTCAATGTTCTATGAGTGTGTCAATAGCTACCGAGTAGCTATGCTGGTGCTCCTCTGGTAGGAGAGAGTTGGGCATTCTACTTACCCTACCCTCTATGTATGCTACGACATTGATCTTAGGGTACCTTTATAAATTTAAGCAACATCCAACATTAAGTACAAAGTGTCCAATATTTCACCCCACGTGGTAATAATTGTAAACCGAAGGTCAGGAATTGTAGGAATGAATGTACGAAAGATTATTTGAAGCCTTATTCAAGGTAAAATTGGTACAAATAAAAGAAGATAAAAACCCACTTGGCCGAAATGTAATCGTATGTGCATTGGACAAGAGCAAAATTACTTGGTGCTTAAATAACCACGATTTACCTCTGATGCTGTTACTGGACTTGTGATCATCGAGGTGGTAGCTTTCGGATTAATCTTGCATGAGGACTTGTTGAAAGTTACAAGTTTCTTGTAGATCTTGTACAGGGCCTCTATTTCAGTTCTATAAATAATAGATAAATGTCTAACAATAAATATATATATATATATATAGCATCAGAGGTAAATCGTGGTTAT
>MU183941.1:38620-68117 GCA_016904865.1 Pissodes strobi
AAATTATGTTAATAACAATATGAAAATGTATACACATGTTAGGCCATCAAATATTAATTATCAATGAAAATAGAAGAAATATTTATGCAAATTATGTTAATAACAATATGAAAATGTATACACATGTTAGGCCATCAAATATTAATTATCAATGAGATTAGAAGAAATATTTATGTAAATTATGTTAATAACAATATGAAAATGTATACACATGTTAGGCCATCAAATATTAATTATCAATGAAAATAGAAGAAATATTTATGCAAATTATGTTAATAACAATATGGAAATGTATACACATGTTAGGCCATCAAATATTAATTATCAATGAGATTAGAAGAAATATTTATGTAAATTATGTTAATAACAATATGAAAATGTATACACATGTTATGCCATCAAATATAAATTATCAATGAGTATAAAATATATAATGGTACAAATTATGTTAATAACAATATTATAAGTTTCATTTTACCGACTTGTAATGACATATTGCAACACAGAAGCAAAACAATTCACCAAAATAAACCGTACACTCCGATGGCTTCTGACTCTCTATTTTTCGTTCTCGAGCAATACCTTTCGGATCTCCTCCAAAAAACCTCGCAAAAACTCGACTTCAATTTATGACTTGATTTTATCTTTTACATGTATAAGGGGTGTCTCAAAATATACACATATATAGGGTGTCTCAAAAATGAATGTATCAGGTCTAATGAAATAGTATTTTAAAGATGTGGGTTATCTCAATATCAAATGATATGTTTATTAAAATAATAAACTTTATCTTCAATTCTAATCATTTTTGTTTTAATAATAAATTTTATAAACAAGTTTTTGGAACCCCAATGGGTAGTTCTATTTCTCCAATCATTGCCCAATATGTAATGGATGATTTATTAGATCAATGTTTAGAAAATTTAACTTTTCAACCAAATTTTATTAAAAAATTTGTTGATGATATTATTTGTTGTATTCCTAGTGACAAAATAAATGAAATTCTTTTAGTTTTTAATAATTACCACCCAAAATTACAATTCACGATTGAAAAAGAAGTTAATAATCAAATACCTTTTTTAGATACAATGATAATTAAACAAAACAATAATATTCTAATTACCGATTGGTATTTAAAACCTGTCCACTCTAAAAGATATTTAAATTATTTTTCTTATCATAGTAATAAAATGAAAATTAATTTAGTTTTTAGCTTTAAAAAATAGAATAATAAACCTAGTGCATCCTACTTTAATAAATACAAATTTACACAAACTTAAAGACATCCTTATAGATAATCGTTATCCATTAAATTTTCTAAAGAAATTGCTTTTTAACATTAGAATAAATAACATCAACAATAATATTCATGATAACATAAATAATGATATTTCAAATGTTTGTTATGCTTCATTTCCATATATCAAAGAACTTACTCCGAAAATAATAAAAATTTTTAGAAATGAACCTGTAAAATTGGCGCTAAAAATGTTAAATCTATTGGTAATTTATACTCAAAATTAAAAGATAAAACTATTGCTTTAAATTACTCAAATTTAGTATATTCAATTCCATGTAATAATTGTGATAAAAAGTATATTGGACAAACGTCACAAAATCTAAAAAATAGAATTTCTGGACATAAAAGTGACATAAGACTTCAAAAAAACACTTCTGCTTTATCTGAACATGCATATATTACTGGTCACATACCAAACTTTAATGAAATCAAAATTCTCCATGCAGAAACAAATTTAAATAAAAGGTTATTTTTAGAAATGGTCGAAATAAATAAAACTAATTCTATGAATAAGAGAACTGAAATTGATGATTTAAGCTCAATTTATTCTTATATATTATCACTAAATAATCGATAATTTTGTACCAATACACCTTGCCATTATTACTAAATTAGGTAACATCAAATATCAAGTATTCCTTTAATACCTCGTAAATTATTTTTTATCCGATCGGACGAAAAACGACACCTTTCCGATGTGTTTTCTCACCGCAAAAGTCATGATTCCAGTATATTGTATTCGTTGCTTGGCAACTTGCAGTAACTGTACAAGAATAGAAAATAACTGTCCGGGAATATAACATTCCCGTCCTAGGCCGGGAATGTAACATTTCTGTTCTATTCAAACGCCTTGTTTGTCAAATCTGACGTCTATCAAAAGCAACATTTAGATGTTATTTCCGTAGTTACGTAATAAACTTCAAGCTCGCTCGATTCAAAACTTGATATTATGTTGAGTTTAAATTTAAAACACCGTTTTTATTTAGAGTAAGATTTGGCTCTATTTTTATAAGTACGTATTCTAATTAATTTCGATCGGATAAAAAATAGTATGTGCAACTCGTAGGAAAAGCACATTCCTGGACTCCTGTGTTGCTGGACGAGGCGCAGTCGTCCAGGAATGTTTGGCTTTTCCTCCTAGTTACACAATATACTATATTTTGAAACAAAGTAGATTGACTTTGACATTTTATGTAGTTCTATAAGTTATTCTAATATTTTACCAATTTTTTACAATATTTTTTAAAATGATATAATTGCCAAAATTGAGTTCAACTAGTTTTGATTGTAAGTTGCCACAAAATTGTTATATATTGTACATTATTATATAAAATAATTTTTAGCCCTGACGAAGGTCACGATATACTGGCCGAAAGCTTGGACGCAAAACAAATCAACTTTTAATAAACCTTATTGGCTGAATACCCGTTAATTATTTCTACAATATATACTATATAATTCAAAGTGCAATAGCAAAGTTCTTTTTCGGAAGATCATAAAGTTAATGAACGGCTTTGAAGTCTTCTCAAACAGACTGTCAAGTACTCTCCCTGAATCCAAGTCAAAAAACTAACTCCCATATGATGAATCAATGTTGATGTAAATCTGAGTATTTTCAATTGGATTCGGGGATAGTATCTGTCGGGTTTAAACCCGTCACAGGCGGTACTTCCCGAACCTAACTCAAAGTTATGCTGCTATGTTAATATATATTAGGGTTTTAAGAAATTAGAATTATGTCGAATGGAGAGATTATGGGTAGTCTTAGTAGTTTGCCTTTCTGGTGTAGGTATAACGCTGTACTGATAGCGAATGTATTGCAAGAACCAATCTTGATAGTATTGGGGTACGTTACCATTAAAAGAAATATGGTTGAAATGTTGCTACTTAAACCACTAAATCAGCTCTCATTATTTTCATTGTCAAGTTCCTCAGGAGTAATAGTAGATGTAAGAAGTTGAAAATAAATCTATTTATTAGTACCAGCCATATACACTCGTTTGATTATGTATTTCAGATCCAATTGTATAGCAATGCCGAATGAGTATGTGCTTATCGAATATAAAAATCTAGTTAAATCTATAAAAATTTCCAAGTAAATGTAGGCTGCATTTAATAAAACGATCGAAATAGTTTCGTGATCACGCACATGCAACCCTTCAAAAACCGATCACGTATTTGTATAGGGTAATTTTATATTTAATCGATTGGGAGATAATTGCGTCTGATTGCCCCCTTTATTTAGGTTCAAACTGAATTGGCATTATTTCCAATTCGAAAGTTTTGTGCAACTATTTAATCCATAATCACTTGAAAACGATGGGGTTTTTGATGTGAAAATGAATGTGCACTCTACATTTATTCATCTGAGCCTATTATCAGGGATAATTTTACATTTAGCGGTTCAAAAATTTGGCAAAAACGTCTTAGATATTTTGTAAGTAAATTGGTTCATTTTGCCATCAATTAGGCAGTACATACATTGAATCCAGAATCCAGTCCTCATTGGATACATGTTCAAATATTTCCTCGTTATCTAGGCAAATCCTTTTCTTTCTTCGGTTGGAGTTCTTGTTTATTTTACTTCGTTCGGATCTGCTCTTTCTGCAATAAGCATTTTCTCTCCTCTTTGGTTCTTTTTAATAATTGTGTCGCTGCTTCTTTCTTTCTTCTCGTTATATTTATTTATTTTTTTTAATTTGTACACCAGCTGTGTAGATGATAATAGGTTTCTTTTAGATTTTCGAGAAACCTGAATATGCATCGGAAGCAGAAATTTGGGTAGATTTGTGAATTGAAAGAGGGCCAGTCAGTCAGTCAATGATTTTTGTAGGCTATAAAATGGTTATGGGGCAAGAGCTGAACCGGGGACCGGAGCCGGAGTATTTGGGACAGGAACCAAATTCTCTGAAGCAATAGGAAAACACTCAGACATATTCCAGGCGGAAATTGACGACATAGGAAGATGTGCGCAGTTCAACCTCGACAGAAACTATAGGAACAAAGAGATTGTCATCTTCTCAGCAAGACAGGCACCGATCAAAGCGCTGAGCTCAACAATAATCAGCTCCAGAATAGCATGGGAATACCTAGATAAGCTAAACGAATTAGGCAAGAATAACAAACTATCCCTGCAATGAATATACCAGGACACGGTGTGACCGAAGGCAACGAAAAAGCAGACCAATTGCAAAAGTAGGAGCACAAACTCCGCTTTTAGGACCGGAAACTTTCTGTGGCATAGGGCCGCACACCTACAAGGAAGCATTCAGGAAAGAAGAGCGAACCAAATGGATCAGTCTATGGGAACGCCTTCCAAGGTTAAGGCAATCGAAGATGTTTCTAGGCCCCCCTCAGCAAGGCAGATCAAAACACCTTATAATACTGAGTAAGAACAATCTCCGCATCTTCACCTTTCTTACGGGCCACTGCCGGTTGAGAAGGCACTTGGAGAGATTAAAAATCGAAAACGAGGAAAGTTGCCGGTTCTGTGAGGAGGGGAGGAAATCCCGGAACACCTCAAGGAGTGCGAGGTGGTCGCGAACAGATGAATGATCTGCTTTGGGAGCTGCATCGTCGAATAGGAGGAACTTTCATTCATAGAACCATCCAAACTACTTGCTTTTGTCAAAGCGCTGAAGCTTGATGAGGTACTCTGATTGAGAATCACATCAACGGAAGCACCATGGAAGGGGGACATAATAGATCGGTGCAGGTCGCAGTGTATTGATACCCCTCTAGATCATTCATTCATTCATTCAGAGCAACACTGATGATGGCGTATGCATGACATATTGTTGTTTTAACCATTAAGCTAGAGTGTTGTCCCCTCTTTATCTGACTTATCACTTTCATTGCTTAAACACCTTAGGAGTATCTTCGTCATTGAATAAAAGCGTTAATAGCTTTTCCAACTCTAAATCATTTTCCATAGTTCGATTGATTCTGCCGATACCATCACTTAAAGTGTCTTTCTCCATCTGATGAAACTAGAGTGACGCCGATACATGATTCAAAACTTAAATACAGTAGAAATATTGAATATTGAAATATTATATATTTTACTTCACTTCGTTTCGTAATAATTATTTTTCATAAGCTTGATCAGAGATTTGAGATATTTCTGTTTGGAATGCACGGTGATTAATCCATCGATGGCAAAGTTGGTCATACAAATCTTTCAAAGTTTACCTGTCTTAGGTAAAGTTAGAAAAATCTAGGTGCGTGTAAAAAGAATCTCAAAATCCTCCATTTTCTTACAAACTTAAAGAGATAATATTTTCTCAATTTAAAATTAAAGAAGTCTTGCTCATCATGTTGTTATAGCAGCTGAATTTTCGTTTATTTTGTGCCAGGAAAACGAGTGTTCATAGTACATTAACAAGTGTTGAAAGTACCAGTTTTTAAACGTGTGCTACTTTTTACACTCAGTAGCCGAAGTGAAAGTTCCATTTTATATTGATGAAAAAGCTCAACAGAAGAAAGATTGTTTTATTGCCAGCAGCAAAAGACTTTTCTACCGCTGAGCTTAAACCTGATGATGATAACTTTCTTCACAATTTAAGCAAAAATCAAATAAAATACATAAATTTATCTCTAAAAACTGCACTTTTCTAATAATATTCCTGAAGCGTGGAAGAAGGCGATTGTCATAGGTAAAATAAGTGCAAGAAGGTTGTTTAAGAAGATGAAAAATTTAACTTTCTAAGACAGGCATCAAATCTTAATAAAATAAGTGGTGCCCATAAAGATAAATAAAATAGTTTACCTGTTAAGCAATGTATCCTTCTTCAGCCTCTCCACCAGCTTGAGGGAACACTTGTAGACGTCCTTTTCCCCCATCTGTCTTCCCCTCTTGTTCTTGACCAGTTTGATGCCGGGCGACTGATTGGAGGCCCCCCCAGTTCGTCGGGACCGTATTCGGTGGATAAACCGAGCGATCCCCCTCAAAGCCATGGCTCCCTGGCGCATGCTTAATCGGGGGGCCATATTGGGAGGCAGTTTAGGGGTGGATAACATTCTGAATGAAGGACAGAGTGCATAAACAAGTTAATAATAGGGCATTTCCCTTGGGAATTTGTACACGCTATTTTTTCAGTTGGAACGATTGAATAGATATATACGAGATATATGCTTTTTTGCAATGGCTCTATGCAAAATGTTTTTTACTAAGTTTCAAATTATCTATTTATCTCACAGAACGGCAATATATTGCCTGATAATGTATATTTTTATAATGTTTAAAACGTCTCTAATAAAATGTTAAGCAGGAAAGATCTTTTGGTAAATTAAAGTTGTTTAAAAATCATCTAAGGTAAATGAACTTGAATATACAGAATTTAATAAAAAAAAAATCTGATACTAAAGAAAATATTTGCAATTTCAATGTTTTGATTTCTTTGTGATTTATATTTCATGCATACAATTATTTCTCCATATATCTATTTAAGATTATATTAATTGTTTTAAAAATATTTTCTGTATTTGTTGTTAAGTACATTTAGACTGATATTTAAAATAATATAAAATGTGGCCACAAGTGGCCCAAATTGTAGATCCACTAGCTACAGATGATGTTTTGTCAGATTTTAATTCGGATATGTCTGACTTGTCGGATATACAGGGTGTCCGGAAATAGCATCGCCAAATTACAGATGGTGATTCTACATAAGAAAACATGAACATTTTTTCATATGAACATGGGTCCGCAAATGCATAGTTTCCAAGATACAGGGTGTCAAACTGTTTATAAAAAATCAGTTTTTTGTTAATATCTTAAATATGATTTTACTGATTTTGTTGAAGTTTGGCAGGGTTATCTGTAGTAATAAGGGGCTCATTTAGCCTTAATTAGATTAAAAATATCAAGTCCAGTGGCGTCCCGGAGGGCATCATACCGAATATTATTGACAAAAAAAGTGTGCGCCGCTGACTTTTTCAGACATTTTATATTTTTTTCGTATTAAGCAACTAAAAATACAATATTTTTGATTCCTGAGTTGTTCTCGTATCTTGATTCGTTTTCGATAAAAAAAGTTAAAACAAGTTTATTACATTTCCAACCTTTTTTGATAAAATCGATATTTTTATTCATATCTTAAATATGCTTTCACCGATTTTGTTGAAATTTAATAGTGTTATCTGTAGTAATAGGCGGCTCATTTAGCCCTAATTAGATTAAAAATATAATGTCCAGTGGCGTCCCGGAGGCATCATACTTAATATTATTGACAAAGAAATGTGCGCCACTGACTCTTTTAAACATTTTATATTCTTTTCGTATTAGACGGCTAAAAATACAACAATTTTGTTTCTTGAATTGTTTTCGTATCTCGCTTCGTTTTCGAGAAAAAAAATAAAAACCAGTTTATTACATTTCTTTAGGGCACCAAATTCTACATCAAAAGCTGTAATAAACTGGTTTTATTTTTTTCTCAAAAACGAAGCAAGATACGAAAACAATTTAAGAAACAAAAATGTTGTATTTTTAGTTGCTTAATACGAAAAAGTTATAAAATGTTTAAAAGAGTCAGTGGCGCACATTTTTTTGTCAATAATATTCGGTATCATGCCCCCAGGGACGTCACTGGACATTATATTTTCAATCTAATAAACGCTGAATGAGCCGCTTGTTACTACAGATAAC
The DNA here is from genome assembly GCA_016904865.1 of Pissodes strobi. Taxonomy (NCBI): domain Eukaryota; kingdom Metazoa; phylum Arthropoda; class Insecta; order Coleoptera; family Curculionidae; genus Pissodes; species Pissodes strobi. The sequence goes on from MU183941.1 coordinate 46,567, forward strand.
CCTATTAAATTTCAACAAAATCGGTGATAGCATATTTAAGATATAAATAAAAATATCGATTTTATCAAAAAAGTTTGGAAATGTAATAAACCGGCTTTCACTTTTTTAATCGAAAACGACGCAAGATACGAAAACAACTCGAGAATCAAAAATATTGAATTTTTAGTTGCTTAATACGAAAAAAATATAAACTGTTTGAAAAAGTCAGCGGCGCACACTTTTTTTGTCAATAATATTCGGTATGATGCCCTCCTGGACGCCACTGAACTTTATATTTTTAATCTAACTAAGGCTAAATGAGCCCCTTATTACTACAGATAACCCTGCCAAATTTCAACAAAATCAGTAAAATAATATTTATGATATTAAACAAAAACTAATTTTTTATAAAAAGTTTGACACCCTGTATCTTGGAAAGTATGCATTTTCGGACCCATAATCATATGAAAAAATGTTCATGTTTTCTTATGTAGAATCACCATCTGTAATTTGGCGACGCTATTTCCGGACACCCTGTAGAAGCTGTTTAAGATTAACTAATGTATTGTTTTGTATGTATATTATGTATATTTGTTGTTTGAATTCAGGCAGTAGTTTTATTAAATATTTTAGAAGCAAATGTCTTAAGAATGTTCATTTATTTCTGAAGTAGAATAATTTTATTATTATTTATCCAGCTAGGTAATGATCTGGTATTGATGGATGGATGGATGATAAATATTAGTTCAAGCTAATACTACCGGTAAGAGTAACCTTGTTACACCTTTTTTTGCTAAACATGTACTGTGCAGTACGGAGATCCGTAAGTACTCTCAGGTGAGGTTAATTTGCCTAATTTTAGAAGATTGATTACTTCACCTTTCAAACGGATCGCCTATAGTATCAATCAAGTTCTCGACGAAGACACGATCCTGCTCATAGGAGACCTAAACGCCAAGTACACCTCATGGAACAACAGCACGGACAACATGGCAGGACCGCGACTCAGGGACTGGATCGACAGGAGCGACGCCCACCTCATAATTTCGGACAGAAGGACAAGAATTGTGCAATACCACGTGAGCGACGCCACGCTGGACATACGAGTAGCAAGGGGCATCTACGCCACAGCAACCAACATGACGGAACTGCAGTCTGATCACCTGGTCACATACAACTACAGAACCGCCGACTAGACAAATTTCAGGAGAGAAGTCAACGCGAAGTTACGGGTAACTCGCGACTTGGACACTCCTGAAAAGATATATTATGATGCCATAGACATCATGTCCAGGATAATAAGCGCCGCAAAAGAACACAACGTCTCCAGGAACACTGACTTCAAGCAGGACAAGCCGCTCCTACATATTCAGGAACAGCTCGCGAGAAGGAACCAACTACGCAGGACATATCAGAATACACGTGGCCCTAATGACAGAGCAGCTTACCTGGAAGAGTGCGAACTTACCCCAGCCATATGCCTGGAACAACAGAATCATAGCCGCAAGCCGAGAGAACAGCATTTGGAAGCACATCAAGAAAATGAAAAACAGAAGCAGCCCGTAGACAGTCCCGTCGATAAGTGACGAGAGACAGCGTAGAACATATCATCACGGACAGGACAGAAAAGGCGGAGGCATTCATGGAATACTTTGCCAATATCAGCAGCAGCTGACGAAGAATCTATCATATGACAGAATAAGAGTGCAGAGAGCAACGGACGAGATCGCAGCGTTGCCCCTGCAGGACACGAGAAGAATAATTACGAGCCCCAGAGAGCTAAGGAGGATCATAAGCAGGGCCAGACCGTACAAAGCGCCAGGACCGGATGGAAGAATCATGAAGAAGGCCAAGTTCCTGCCAAATAAAGACCTTGTCCAGCTAACATACATCACAAATGCCTCGATCAGACTGCACTACTTGCCGAGGACATGGAAAATTGCCAGGATCACCGTCAGCGCCAAACCAAGAAAGGACATAGAGGGCTCAACAAAAGAATAAAGGCTGAGCTCCAAACACTAGAAACCATCATACCAGAGCAGTTCGGATTTCAACGAGGAGAAGCAACATCTATGCAGCTTGCGAGGATAGTGGACCATGCAGTGAAGCAAACAATACCAGCAAGACCACGACAGCGGCACTTTCAAGGAGAAGGCTTATGACACCGTATGGCGGGAGGCCATGGCCACCAAGATGCACGAAGCAAGGATAACACCGGCCATCACGAGCTACCTATAGGACGGGACACGATGACAACAATGCTGATCAACGGGACAGAATCAAGAATACGGACAATAAGGCAGGGACTCCCTCAAGGAAGCGTGATGCCGCCGACGCTGTTCAACATACAAATCAATGACGTTCCAAGGAAGCAGAACAACCAAATAGCACTCTTCACGGATGACGTAGCGATCTATGCACCATCAACCCAGCAGATATCGGCCACGCAGGCAATATAGCAAGATGTCAGGCAGATAACGGAATACTGCAAGAAGTGGAAGCTGATGATCAACGAGGAGAAGGCCCAACTGATCAACTTCAACCAAAAACGCAGGAGAGAAAGGACACATATCATGATTAACGGGACACGGATAGAGGACAAGTGCCTAGGAGTCACGCGGACGCGAAGCTGATGTTCAAGGATCGGTTGCAGATCACCAAAAAAAGAGCAGGATTAGCAGCGAGCGCAATATCAAAATACCGAAAGTACGGAAAGTCACAAATTATTTATTAAGTAATCATTAGACTTAGGCAAATATGTATTTTTGTATATTTTGCATTTTTTAGTCAAATTACCGATTTTCTGCATCTTATTGGAACATATGAGAAAATGCACATAAAGCTTTGTTTTCAAACAAAATTTTTAGGTACCCAATGTTTAACACTACTAAGAACACTGACCGCTTCTTTGTACTTTAATAAAATTTTATGGTTTTATAGCCTGATAATAATACACCAGGCCAAATGGCTGGAGAATAACAATGACGTTAAGAAATACTCAAAATTGTAAATGGTAAGGGTTAAAAGGTAGGCAGAATATTTTTTATTGCTTTTAATAACTTGAATGTGGAACAACGTTTATTTATAGCTCTGTTTTACTTCCAACTAAGACATCGTTTGCTTGGTGAAATATCGCCAGAACAAGTGAAAATGACTAAGATAAATCCTGGATTAAACCATACAAGGAAGTTTATATGGACGCGGACAAAGTACAGCAAAATTGTAAGATAAAGATTTATTTGGTATTTAATATAACTAATACATACAGGAAACATCTGCCATGTAAAACAAAGATATCTCGGTCACATGCCTGCGGTGTTCTAGACTATCCAAATGCCGGGTTCAACTCCGGGTCGCCGACGAGACGTACAGCTCTTTTCTAAATGGAACCCAACAGCTTTAGAGTGTGCTTAGATGCGTCACCCCAAATGTGTGAGCAATATTGTAAGCACGGTCTGTCTTATTTCCGTTTTGTAGAGCAAGAGCAGCTGCTGCGGTGTATACAGTTATTTGTTGCGAAATAGCGCACCAAGCTTGTGCAAGGATGATATTGCGATGTTAGCAATGTGGTTATGCCGGGACATATTTCTGTTGACCGAGACCAGTAGTACCATTGATGAGGATGAACGAATGGTCGATCCTGCCATAATGATGCCAGGGCCACCAGTATTGGCTCTCTTGCTAAACGTGGCTGCTTGGGTTTTTGCTGCATTGAACTGGACTAAATTCCTGTCGCCCCAGGTTCGAACTTTCTCCAGATCTTCGGTAATTTTTGTAAGCTGCTCCTATTTGCGGTGATAACTCTCAGACGACGGTAAAGGTTTTTCTGATCTAAATTGGGAGATAAGGGTACTGACATCTGCAAAACTGTAAAGAGGATTATTGGTTTCGGTGTGGCGGTCGGGACAGAGCACCTGATTTATTTTAAGTAATGTTTCAACAATTTGTTTAAAACAAAAATAAATAAAAATTTAATTTAATTTTAATCGTTCAAAAATTAAATGAAGTCTCGAAACAAAAACCAATAAAATAATAAGTTTATTTTAATTAACAGAAATTATAAACAAATTCACGCAGTAAGGCCGAAATCGCGAAAATAAAAGGAGTTAATTATTTCACCTAATAGAAGTGGACAACAAAAGCATCTAACGCGGTTCAATTAAAAATAATAATCACTTACCATTGGAATATCTTTCAATAAACGACATGGTGTATAACTTCACAAGATTCGAGAACCAATTTAAATCGGTTGTTTTCGACTGCATGAGAACGCGACACAAAATGAACTAGAATAGAGATCAACTGCGGTCAAATAATTCTTACGCAGGCTCCCCAAACTTTGTTCTAAAAAGAACATCCTTGGTCAGGGGCGGTTCTAATTTCCAGTCCAGCGAATTAAAATGAAAGAGAAAAGACGACCTTATAAGGTTCGAATATTATTTGGACTTTGAACACACGTGTGAGCTAATTTCTGTGACTGGAATGGAAAAGTTTGAAACTTGAGGGATTCGAATGTAAAAAACTAGTTACAACTCGAATAGTTGTTTTCGTCAAAAATTGGGGGTAATTGCGTAACCTCACAAGTGGACTTTGTGCAGGTGTAGAGATTCCAGATTTTTCTGAGGAACCAATGCGTCAAAAAGCTGCTATAAAAGCGTGAAATTATCGGAGAAAAATCAGTCGTAACAAACTCTGCACTTGCAGCACGTCATAATACCCGAACTGGGACTCGGGTAATTTTTATAAGTCTATCCATTTGTAGTGGCTCCTTATGCCCGATTAGGGTGCGAGAAATTTATAATATAACTTTGATTTTTCAAGTCTGTTACTATGGTCATAGTATTGGCCAAACCGAAATTAGTGCCTCACAGTTTAAAGGCTCGTGGAAATAACTAAGTAATTAAGTAAATTCATGTCGTCGGTTCGAAAAGTAAAGTAAAGAAACGTGGTTGAAAATTCATCATCCGTCGAGGAAGAAGATGGTCAAACAGGAGCAAGGGCTGCTACGATGGCAGGTTCCGGGTTAACATTAAGAGATAGACAGTAAGTGTAGTTTTAAATCATAATGTGTAGAGTGCTTGTATATTTGAAAACATTTATCGTTGTCGGTCTGCAAGAACTTCATGAGTATTTAAAATAATACAAAATGTGGACACAAGTGGCCCAAATTGTACATCCACTAGCTACAGATGATGCTTTGGCAGATTTTAATTCGGATATGTCTGACTTGTCGGATATAGAAGCTGTTTAAGATTAGGTAATATATTGTTTTGTATGAATATTTGTTGTTTGAATTCAGGCAGTAGTTTTATTAAATATTTAAGAAGCAAATATCTTAGGAATGTTCTTTTATTTCTGAAGTAGAATAATTTTAGTATTATCTATCCAGGTAGGTAATCATCTGGTATTGAAGCTAATACTACCGGTAAGAGTAACCTTGTTACACCTTTTTTGCTTAAAATGTACTGTGCAGTACGGAGATCCGTAAGTACTCTCAGGTGAGGTTAATTTGCATAATTTTAGATGATTTATTACTTCACCTTTCAAACGGATCGACTATAGTATCAATCAAGTTCTCGACGAAGACAATAGTGACAATACCCTGCTCATAGGAGACCTAAACGCCAAGCACACCTCATGGAACAACAGCACGGACAACATGGCAGCAACGCAACTCAGCAACTGGATCGACAGGAGCGACGCCCACCTCATAATTCCGGACAGAAGGACAAGAATTGCGCAATACCACGAAAGCGACGCCACCCTGGACATAGGAGTTGCAAGGGGCACCTACGCCACAGCAACCACCATGACGGAACTGCCTCTGATCACCTGCCAGTAATGTTCAAGACGATACATCAGCCAGTCCTCGTAGCCCCTAGGGTCACATACAACTACAGGATCGCCGATTTGACAGATTTCAGGAGAGAAGTCAACGCGAAGTTACGGATAACTCGCGGCTTGGACCTCCCTGAAAAGATAGATGATGACATAGACGTCGTGACCAGGCTAATAAGCACCGCAACGGAACACAACATCCTCAGGAACCCTGACATCAAGCAGAACACAGATCGCGAGAAGGGACCAACTACGCAGGATATATACAGAGGAGCTTACCTGGAAGAGTGCGAACTTACCCGAGCCATGCTCGATTCGTATAACTACGATGCCTGGAACAACAGAATCACAGCCGCAAGCCGAGAGCACAACATCTGGAAGCACATTAAGAAAATGAAGATCAGGAATAGCCCCTGGACAGTCCCGCCGATCAAAGTGATGAGAGATGGCGTAGATCACGGACAGGACAGAAAAGGTGGATGCATTCATGGAATACTTGGCCAATATCGGCAGCCTGACCGAGAATCTATCAGATGACAGGTCAAAAAGAAGAGTGCAGAGGGCAACGCACGAGATCGCAGCGCTGCCACTGCAGGACACGAGAAGAATAATCACGAGCCCCAGAGAGCTAAGGAGAATCATAAGCAGGGCCATCATAAAGGAGGCCAAGTTTCTGCTAATTAAAGGTCTTGCCCAGCTAACATACATCACGAAAGCCTCGATCAGACTGCACTACTTCCCGAGGACATGGAAAATTGCCAGGATCACCGTCATCGCCAAACCAAGAAAGGACAGGAGTCAAACCTCATCGTACAAATCCATCTCCCTGCTACCCACCCTTGGCAAAGTCTTCCAAATAGTGTTCAACAAAAGAATCAACGCGGAGGTCCAAACACTAGAAACGATGATACCAGAGCAGTTCGGATTTCAACGAGGAAAAGCAACAGCTATGCAGCTTGCGAGGATAGAGGACCATGCAATGACAGCAAACAACACCAGGAAAACCACGACAGCGGCACTTTTGGATCTGGAGAAGGCTTATGACACCGTATGGCGGGAAGCCATGGCTACCAAGATGCACGAAGCAAGGATAACACCGGCCATCACGAGCTACCTATAGGACGGGACACGATGACAACAATGCTGATCAACGGGACAGAATCAAGAATACGGACAATAAGGCAGGGACTCCCTCAAGGAAGCGTGATGCCGCCGACGCTGTTCAACATACAAATCAATGACGTTCCAAGGAAGCAGAACAACCAAATAGCACTCTTCACGGATGACGTAGCGATCTATGCACCATCAACCCAGCAGATATCGGCCACGCAGGCAATAGAGCAACATGTCAGGCAGATAACGGAATACTGCAAGAAGTGGAAGCTGATGATCAACGAGGAGAAGGCCCAACTGATCAACTTCAACCAAAAACGCAGGAGAGAAAGGACACATATCATGATTAACGGGACACGGATAGAGGACAAGTGCCTAGGAGTCACGCGGACGCGAAGCTGATGTTCAAGGATCAGTTGCAGATCACCAAAAAAAGAGCAGGATTAGCAGCGAGCGCAATATTAAAATACCGAAAGTACGGAAAGTCACAAATTATTTATTAAGTAATCATTAGACTTAGGCAAATATGTATTTTTGTATATTTTGCATTTTTTAGTCAAATTACCGATTTTCTGCATCTTATTGGAAAATATGAGAAAATGCACATGAAGCTTTGTTTCAAACAAAATTTTTAGGTACCCAATGTTTAACACTACTAAGAACACTGGCCGCTTCTTTGTACTTTAATAAAATTTTATGGTTTTATAGCCTGATAATAATACACCAGGCCAAATGGCTGGAGAATAACAATGACGTTAAGAAATACTCAAAATTGTAAATGGTAAGGGTAAAAATCTAGGCAGAATATTTTTTATTGCTTTTAATAACTTGAATGTGGAACAACGTGTATTTATAGCTCTGTTTTACTTCCAACTAAGACATCGTTTGCTTGGTGAAATATCTCCAGAACAAGTGAAAATGACTAAGATAAATCGTGGATTAAACCATACAAGGAAGTTTATATGGACGCGGACAAAGTACAGCAAAATTGTAAGATAAAGTTTTATTTGGCATTTAATATAACTAATACATACAGGAAACATCTGCCGTGGAAATACCTGTAAAACAAGGATATCTCGGTCACATGCCTGCGGTGTTCCAGACTATCCAGATCCCGGATCAACTCCGGGTCGCCGACGAGACGTATAGCTCTTTTCTGAATGGAACCCGGCAGTTTTAGGGTGTGCTTAGATGCGGTACCCCAAATATATTAGCAATATTCTAAGCACGGTCTGTCTTATTTCCGTTTTGTAGAGCAAGAGCAGCTGCTGCGGTGTATACAGTTATTTGTTGCGAAATAGCTTGTGCAAGGCTGATTTTGCAATGTTAGCAACGTGGTTATGCCGGGACATATTTCTGTTGACCGAGACCCCCAGTAGTACGATTGATGAGGATGAACGAATGGTCGATCCTGCCATAATGATGTCAGGGCCACCAGTATTGGCTTTCTTGGTAAACGTGGCTGCTTGGGTTTTTGCTGCATTGAACTGGACTATCGCCCCAGGTTCGAACTTTCTCCAGATCTTCGGTAATTTTTGTAAGCTGCTCCTTGCGGTGATAAGCCTCAGACACTGGTAAAGGTTTTTCTGATCTACATTGGGAGATAAGGGTACTGACATCTGCAAAACTGTATTGAGGATTATTGGTTTCGGTGTGGCGGTCGGGACAGAGCACGTGATTTATTTTAAGAAATGTTTCAACAATTTGTTTAAAACAAAAATAAATAAAAATTTAATTTAATTTTAATCGTTCAAAAATTAAATGAAGTCTCGAAACAAAAACCAATAAAATAATAAGTTTATTTTAATTAACAGAAATTATAAACAAATTGAAGTTTAACTTTCACCAAGTAAGGCCGGAATCGCGAAAATAAAAGGGGTTAATTATTTCACCTAAAAGAAGTGGACAACAAAAGCATCTAACGCGATTCAATTAAAAATAATAATCACTTACCATTGGAATATCTTTCAATAAACGGCATGGTGTATAACTTCACAAGATTCGAGAACCAATTTAAATCGGAGTTGACTACTTTTGTTTTCGACTGCAGGAGAACGTGACACAAAATGAACTAGAAAAGAGATCAACTGCGGTCAAAGAATTCTTACGCAGGCTCCCCAAACTTTGTTCTAAAAAGAACATCCTTGGCCAGGGGCGGTTCTAATTTCCAGTCCAGCGAATTAAAATGAAAGAAAAAAGACGACCTTATAAGGGTCGAATATTGTTTGGACTTTGAACACACGTGTGAGCTAATTTCTGTGACTGGAATGGAAAATTTTGAAACTTGAGGGATTCGAATGTAAAAAGCTAGTTAGAACTCGAATAGTTGTTTTCGTCAAAAATTGGGGGCAATTGCGTAACCTCACAAGTGGACTTTATGCAGGTGTACAGATTCCAGATTTTTCTGGGGAACAAATGCGTCAAAAAGCTGCTATAAAAGCGTGAAATTATCGGAGAAAAATCAGTGAGTACGTCATAAGTAGTCTATCCAGTTGTAGTGGGCCCTTATGCCCGATTAAGGCGCGAGAAATTTATAATATAACTTTGATTTTTCAAGTCTGTTACTATGGTCATAGTATTGACCAAACCGAAATTAGTGCCTCACAGTTTAAAGGCTCGTGGAAATAACTAAGTAATTAAGTAAATCATGTCGTCGGTTCGAAAAGTAAAGTAAAGAAACGTGGTTGAAAATTCGTCATTCGTCGAGGAAGAAGATGGTCAAACAGGAGCAAGGGCGGCTACGATGGCAGGTTCCGGGTTAACATTAAGAGATGTGTTAATAGTAAGTGTAGTTTTAAATCATAATGTGTAGAGTGCTTGTATATTTGAAAATATTTATCGTTGTCTATCTGCAAGAATTTCATGAGTTTCAGTAAACGATTCAGTGCTCAAGTTAGACAGTAAGTTTAGCTTTAAAGCATAATGTGTAGAGTGCTTGTACATTTGAAAATATTTATCGTTGTCTGCCTGCAAGAATTTCATGAGTATTTCAGTAAAATAATACAGTGCTAGCGTTAGATAGTAAGTTTAATTTAAATAAGAAGGCGTAGAAAGCCTGTATATTGGGAAACATTTATTGCGGTATGTATTCGATAATTAAATGAGTATCCCATTAAATAATTAGTGCTAGGCTAGCATACTTCGTATTTTATTTAAGTTAATTCACTGCGGAAAAGAATATTGCTGATTGAATTTATTTTATTAATCCATAAATGTTTGACTGGCTAGTAAAATATAACATTATAGGATAGTTGATACACTGAAAGTGTCATTTTCTTTTAATGTGCAAGGACTGATTGTCTGGCGCTGTAGATACGAGGTCATATTAAAAAATAAGCGAATAAATATAGCCACTATTAAAATGCTCCCTTTCAATTGTTTTATTAATATCAAACGAAACTGATGTGGCTTACATTCATTTAATTATATTTAATATACCTGAGAATAGAATTAAGTACTGGTAAGAGCCATAAAGTGGTTTTCAACTAAGTGGCGCAATATGGGCGGTTGCTCAAGTGTATAAGTAAATAATTTTACGAAGAAATAGGGTGTCAACACACTGGTACTGCAAACCCGGTTACAGATAATGAACAGAAGGTGAAGAAAAGGCCGACTTCACAGTAAGTAAAGGAATAGGGTAAATCGGCGTTCATTACATCGGTCAGAAGGTCATTAATATAGATAAGGAACAGATTTGGTGAAAGAGGCACTCCCGCATTAATGGTGAACGTTTCTGAGATGTGTCCATCAACTGCAACGTGCAGAGATCGGTTTTTAAGGAAACTGGCAAGCCAGCTGCAGAGAGTCGCTGGCAGTCTGAAGGACCGCAGTTTGTTGAGCAATCCGTCATGTCAAACTCTGTCAAATGTCTTTGAAATATCCAACGTAATTGCTCGAGATTCTCCGTAGTTCTCAATTACCCTACTCTATATATGACTGACAAAAGTCAAGATATTTCCTGTCGATCTCTGTTGGCGGAAGCCGTATTGGTTATCGCTAATTATTGTGTTGGTCTCGAGGCACTGGAGTAGTTGCTGGATTGACTGCACGTTCCATGAATTTGGAGATTATTGGAAGCAGGGCAATTCTTTTCTTGCCTTTTTTGGAACAGGTTGCACTCGAGCGACTTTCCAAGAGGATGGGTTCGGTCAGACAGAGAAAAAAGTCTGGAGAAAATGGGTGTTAGTTCGTTGGCGCAGTTCTTTAACACGATGACAGGTATTCCGTCTGGTCCTGATGCCTTTTGCGTGTCTAGTTCTTTGAGGATTTTACGGACTATAACACAAAATAATAAAAATTATCTTTAGACATACTATTAACAGTAAATGTGGTTGCATTTTGATGCGTTAATATGTATTCGGTTTGAGAGAGAGAATATCAAGATTCACTGAAGGTTAAAGCAATCTTTCATAAAAGAGATAGTAGTAAGTATTTTTAGGTCGTTGGCATATATTACACAAGGAATCGTGGTTGGAGTAAGTCATGACTGTTACAAAAAGTAAAAAAAAAATCCGACTTGAATTAATTCGGAATTTAAACTTTTCAAATACTCACTGGCATGAGGATTATCAGATGTATGGATGCGTTAATCAGCAATACAGCCATCATCATTTGCACATTATGGGTTCATTTCTCATATTGGACCATTCGTTAATACTTAAACTGTCTTATTACGAAGTAAGTTTGAGAACTTTCTAATTCCTCCTGGTAAACTTGTTCCAACAAGGTACCTCCTATTGCTTTATTGGCTTATATTCAGGATGTAGCAATGCCGAATTTGTAGCGAAAATAAATCTGGCATACTGCTATCAAATTGTCTATTACTTGCGGTAGTTTTTATTATAAACAAGCTTATTGCTTTTGTTGAAATTTTAGGTGCGGCACCTCAGATGTGTGAGCAATATCCTAAGCACGGCCTTATTTGCGCCTTCTAAAGCAAGAGCAGCTGCTGCGGTGTGTACAGTTTTTGGTGGCGAAATAGCAAGGCTGATTTTATGATGTTAGCGACGCGACGTGGTTATGCCAGGACATATTGCTGTTGACCCAAACCCCCAGTAGTCCGATTGACGAGGATGAAGGAATGATCGATCCTGCCATAATGATGACAGAGCCAGCCGTATTGGCTTTCTTGGTAAACGTAGCTGCTTGGGTTTTGCTGCATTGAACTGAACTAAATTCCTGTCGCCCCAGGTTCTAACTTCCTCTAGATCTTGATTAATTGTTGTAATCCGCTCCTGTCTGCGGTGATAAGTATCAGATGCTAATAAAGGTTTTTCTGATCTAAATTGAGAGATGAGAGTACTGACATCTGCAAACCTGTAAACAGAATTATTGGTTTCGGTCAGCAGGTCATTAATATAGATGAGGAACATAGTTGGTGAAAGAGGCACTCCCGCATTAATGGTGAATGTCTCTGAGATGTGTCGATCAACTGCAACGTGCAGAGATCGATTCTTAAGGAAATTGGCAAGCTAGTTGCAGAGAGTCGCTGGCAGTCTGAAGGACGGCAGTTTGTTGAGCAATCCGTCATGCCACACTCTGCCAAATGCCTTTGAAATATCCAACGCAATCGTTCGAGATTCTCCGTAGTTCTCAATTGCCCTACTCCATATATGAGTGGCATAGGCCAAGATATCTCCTGTCGACCTCTGTTTGCGGAAGCCATATTGGTTATCGCTAATTATTGTGTTGGTCTCGAGGCACTTGAGTAGTTGCTGATTGACTACCTGTTCCATGACTTTGGAGATTATTGGAAGCAAGGCAGTTGGGTGATAGTTTGAGGGCGTGGTTTTCTTGCTTTTTTTGGAACAGGTTGCACTCGAGCTTCCATTCCTGACTGACTGACGATGTCGGGTCGTCAGTGCCAAAGCAGACGTCTAGTCAAGGAAAATCTAGGTAGAACTCTCTTAGATCCTCCCAGTGTTTGCACAATTGTAATGCTAGATTTTACGAGGCAATGGTGGATCCTTCTGTAGGAGTGGCACTTCACAAGTTTGTGGTTGGAGTACGTTATTAAATTTATTTTATTTAAAAATATAGAAATAAGAGAAGCGGGAAAATTTCTAAATGCAAATTAAACCCTGAGGATTCCTTTTCTCTATTCTATTATAGATCACATGTGATAAAAAAATTTAAATAGACTAACATGTGAAAACCACAGTACATGTAGCAAAAATGGTAAAGGTTCCCGGCGAAAATGTTGTTCAACAATCGCTTCAATGGTCCTTCCAAACAGCTTCCAAATGCATTACAGATCAAGGTGCATTTAACCAAAATGTATGTCAAGATTTAATAACATTCAATAAACCTCTCTGGAATCTATGTAATGATAATTTTAGGTCTTTTCTTCAGAAGCATTGTAAATTCAACATTTCAAGTGATAGAAGTTCAAGACGTAACAATATTGATATCTTACATTTAGACGTTATTCGAAAAATTAGATCCGAAATAGGAAATAATTATTTTTACGTTTGTGTGGATGAAACCACTGATCTTTGCGGTCGGTACATAGCTCATAATAGGGCACTTAAGGATAAACTACCTTAATAGGTTCAAAGCAAATAGAAAAGGCCAATTCATTGACAATATGACGTTGAATTGGCAATTTTTTTTCCTCCCGATGCTCTGTCTTACGAACTGCTTTTAATTTCTTTGTTAGAAGCTGCTCCTTACATGCCTAAGGCTAGCAACAGTTTAAAGATACTTTATTCGTAATTAATTCATGTGACATGTTTAACGCAAGGTATTAATAGCGAAGATTAGAAACAAATTTCGTTATGTCAAAGAGTCAATCAAGAGGAAAGCACTAAGGACCAAGCTATAGAATTTCTGGTCGGTAACAAAGGCAGTAAGTAATAGCTTTACAAAAACGTCTCTCCCACCTTTCACAGACGAACGTGGCATCACGGCGACTACAGCCAAGGAAAAAAGCAAACATGCTCGCCAAAATTATTTCATGGCACTCTACCTTAGACGTCCCCCAAGGCAAGGCTCTCCCCACCATATCGAACATCAACACTACCATGGCAGAAGTCAAGATTCATCACCGTGATATTCATAAAATCCTTAAAGAACTAGATACGCAAAAGGCATCAGGACCGGACGAAATACCTGCCATCGTGTTAAAGAACTGCGCCAACGAACTAACACCCGTTTTTCGCAGGCACTTTTCTCTGTCTTTAGGGATTTACCCATCTTCTTAGAAAGTCACTCGAGTGCAACCTGTTCCAAAAAAGGCAAGAAAACCACGCCCTCACACTATCGCCCAATTGCCTTGCTTCCAATAATCTTTAAAGTCATGAAACGTGTACTCAATCGTATGTCACTCATATATGGGTTTGTATGAGAACCTAAATGACGGAGATGTTGCCGCAGGGGTATTCTGTGATTTTTTCAAGGCTTTTGACTGCGTAAATCACAGAATACTGCTGGGGAAGCTTCATAGTTATGGATTTAGGGGGGTCGAACTACAGTGGTTTAAGTCCTTCCTTGAAAACAGGAAGCAACTCGTGAGGTCGGCTGCTGGAGTGTCGGGAATTTGTGATATTAAACACAAGGTGCCCCAAAGATCGGTGCTCGGACCGATTCTCTTCCTGCTCTACATAAACGACCTGGCTTCAATCGATATCAGAGGAAATTTCAGCATATTTGCCGACGACACTACTATCTTATGGTCTCATAAACAGCAAGATGTATTGATGGACATGGTCTCCAAAGGTCTTGGAAGGGTTAGAGAGTGGTGTGACTCAAATCTGCTGTGTCTTAACATAAACAAGACTAGTGTCCTTACTTTTAAGTGTGGCTGTAATGGTCTATCTCTGGATGGAATTGAGTTGGTAAGAACGCAGGTAAACAGATTTCTCGGCATTCTGATTGACGATAACTTGAGGTTTCAAGGTCATATCGAGGCCCTGAACAGCAAACTAGCTAGAGGATGTTACGCCGTCAGGATTGTGTCCAATGAATTGGGCCCTGCAATGGCTAGAACAGTCTATTTTTTTCTGGTTGAGAAGCACTTAAGGTATGGCATTGCCTTCTGGGGTTTTTGTAGCCGGATGTTGTTTAACTTAGCGTTCATTTTACAGAAGAAGGCGGTACGCTATATTTTCGGGGTGAAGCCGCGAGAGTCCTGTAGGCCCTTGTTCAGGGAGCACGGAATTTTAACACTTCCTTGCATTTTTATTTTGGAAACCGTGTCTTTGGTAAATAAAAGAAAGGCAATTCATGCTACAACTAATTCTAACAATTATAATACTCGGCAAACGAACAATCTCCCTTTACCGATTCAGAAGAGCGCACTAACCAAGAACTCCCTTATCTATGAAAGCCCAAAAATTTACAACAACTTGCCCGTTGACGTGAAGCAACGTCAAACACAGATAAGTTTTAAAAGATCTGTATCTTTATTATTAAGACATAAAGCATATTATAGCTTGCAGGAATTATACAATGACGACTGGTCTTAACCTTATCTGTTTTATTGGGGTGCGATTAATGGTATGTTATAGGATTTTAAATTGTAGTAAACGTTTTTTTGTTTTTCATTTTGATGTATGACCCAGATTATTTGTTTGTTGTATTTTATTTATTTTTTTTTCTAGTCCCTTATTTTTATTTTATCATTGTTCGTTCCTCTTAGTATACTCTTCATAGTGATATTTTCTATATTTAGTTTGTAAGCTACTTTGATATACGCCTTTTTACATTTTAGTTTTTAAGTTAGCTTTGTTAATAAGAACTTGTTCTTTTACAGCAATAAAGCGTGTTTGAAATTGAAATAGGGCAATTGAGAACTACGGAGAGTCTTCGAGCGATTGCGTTGGATATTTCGAAGGCATTCGACAGAGTTTGGCATGACGGACTGCTCAGCAAGCTGCCTTCGGACTGCCAGTCTCTCTCTGCAGCTGGCTTGCCAGTTTCCTTAAGAACCGATTTCTGCACGTTGCAGTTGATGGACACATCTCAGACACATTCACCATTAACGCGGGCATACATCAGGGCGCAATACTTTCACCAACTCTGTTCCTCATCTATATTAATGACCTGCTAACTGAAACGAATAATCCTATTTACAGTTTTGCAGATGACAGTACCCTTGTCTCCCAATTTAGATCAGAAAGACCTTTACTAGCGACTGAGACTTATCACCGCAGACAGGAGCAGATTACAGCAATTAATCAATACCTGGAGAAAGTTCAAACTTGAGGCGACAGAAATTTGGTCCAGTTCAATGCAGCAAAGATCCAAGTAGCCACGCTTACCAAGAGCTCCAATACGGCGGGCCCTGACATCATTATGGCAGGATCGACCATTCCTTCATCCTCGTCAATCGGACTGCTGGGTGTCTCGGTCAATAGAAATTTGTCCTGCCATGACCACGTTGCTATCATAACAAAATCAGCCTCCCAGAAGCTTGGTGTGCTATTTTCCAACAAAAAACTGTATACACCGCAGCAGTTGCTCTTGCTCTACAAAGCGCAAATAAGACCGTGCTTAGAATATTACTCACATATCTGGGGTGCCGCACCAAAGCACACCCTCAAGTTGCTGGATTCCATTCAGAAGAGATATGTGCCTCTTGTCTGCGACCCGGAGGTGACCCAGAATCTTGATAGTCTGGAACACCGCAGACATGTGACCGAGATGTCCCTGTTTTACAGATACTTTCATGGCAGATGTTCCCAGGATTTGGCCCATCTCATCCCGCCCCTGGCAAAGCCTGTCAGACAGCCACGACAGACGGCAAGAGCGCACCAGTTCATTGCACAGATTACTGTCGTCGTACAACTGGAAACACTTAGAACATCGCTTTACAAGAACTCCTATGTCTGGTGCACTGCATCACTGTGGAACTCACTCCCAGGACATCTGTTTCCCCCTAATTATAACCTACAACTATTCAAGAACCATGTCAATCAACATCTTCTCACACACCGCTCGTCGAGCGCCATAGGATCTCCCTTTAGTGTGTGTAGAAAAAAGATAGTAAAAGGCTGTCTAATATTCAGCTCGCGCCACAGCCAGTTTTAACTAGATGGGGAGCTTGACTAGAAGCTGTATTTTAATGTAGGTCATTTTGCCGAATTAAAAAGTGTAATTCTTGGACCTTCCAACGATAATTCTTGAGTCTTTTGCTTTGCGAAGCAAATTTTTGAAAATGGGCACCTTCAACGACATTTTTTTTTTCTAAAGGCAAATTATTGTTTCGGGCCGGAAACAAATAGTAAATTAGAACAAAAATGCAAATGCCGCTTACAGAAATTATTAAGTTAATAATAGTTAATTTATTAACTGCTTCATGCAAAAACGTACAAGGCACCGTTGGAATTGAAATATTAGAAAAATTAAAAAAAAAACGATTTAAAGAAATCTTGGATCAAAACCCTCCAAAGTAGCTTTTTCCAGAATTTTTCAGAAAATCTGAACATGGGACCAGATATTTTAACAAATTTAAAAAATTGTTCTGGTGCACCCGTTGTCATGTATTCAGGTAGAAGACATACCGTTTTAATCGAAAATTTTGAAAAATATTTAGGTTTCGTAATTCGTAATTAAGTTTATTCCATTACCTACTTTAATATTAATATTAATATAATAATAATAATAATAGTAATAATAATAATAATAATTATTATTATTATTTTTATTATTATTATTATTAAATAATGTAATAAATAGAGAAATTAATAAAATCCGTTTGTTGTAATTAACTGAAGTAAATGCAAATTAGCAATTTTTTTTTTGTATATTTTCAGTTTGTTGTGCATATTATTGACAAAAACTTCGCAGAATTATGTGCATAATGACACATTTTCAAGTCTATTAAACGTTACTTCACGTTCTTTAAAAGAAAGGTGCATATCGAAACAAAAATTTCACATGGCCTTTATTTAAAAACTGGTTAACGCAGCCAATCGCCCACCAATTTAAATTAATTTACGTTAAAAAAAATTCCAGAAAATATGTATATTCTTTAACACACTTATTTAACAGCTCTTACCGACGCATGCATATGACCATTATTAAGTTATGATTATCAAAATGATCTTATTATAGAGACAACGTTAGAATAATAAGTAGCTTATATGTAAGTACAATTTTTAGAATTGTATTAACCAAGGTCTGTGAAGGGTACCCTATTTGAAATTGGCTACTAGCTTTAATGGTGTCTTAAGATTTTGGTGCATATACTAATGAAGATTTTATTAAACTGAAATTCAGGAAAGTTGGCATCACGCTGCATGACTCGACACAAAGAAGCAATATTTCCATCAACTCTATCCTTACATGGAATCGTTAACTTTACCACGCCAATGCCCAATCACGCAACACTACCATAACTCTTTGTCGAAATGACACACAAACGAAAAACAATAAGGTGCATGCCACGTCTTTTGGAGGAAAATTTGGTAATATAGTTTTACCTGAAGAATATCACTGATTATGTTCTTCCTGGTGCGGGTCACAAATAAACTGGAACGTATTGATCAAATATTTTAGATGGTTGCGTGGATACGTTATAATAGTATTCGATACACGTTAATTCCTCCATAGCATGAAAAGCATATTGTGCATTGATTACGGTGTCAATAAGTACCTACTTTCCACCTGCACAGGAAAAAATTAAATCGGTTGATTGTTTGAATGAAAAAGCTTGAAGGGTTGGTTATTTCAAAGAATACGATTTATCCATGCTTTTTTCTCTAGCCATTTTAATACGTAGAAACAACACTATTAATCTCTTAAGAGTTTTTAGCGATTTACAATTGGCAATATAACAGGTGTCGGATGTCGATAATGAAAAGTAGCCAGTTTGGTTGTAAACGCAGTAAAACGCTTTCCTTTAACCCTGGGACCGCCTGGAATCCAATTGCATCCCACTAACGCTAAATCGGCAGATGTAATACGCAAACGTGGAAATGGAAGGTGCACATATGCCCTCGTAAAAGAGGCAAAAGGACAGCGTCCGGCGGTTTTTTCATTTAAAAATATAATTACGCGGCAAATTTATCTAGAGATAAGCTTAATTTATCTCATTTTTGAGTTTTTTTTCTAACGCTTTGAATTTTAATGACCCAGATATGACACCAAAAAGTAGTTGAAGTGATTAGATGAGAAGAAGAAGTATTCGGGGAAGCTAATTCTGATATGGATGATGAAGATTATTATTGCGAAGATAATGATGAAACTGTTGTTGATGGGCAACTTGGAAGGTTGATGTATCTTTTTACATATCAAAGAATTGTTTCATGAAGTTGAAGAAGTGTTTTTGAGATGAAGCTGCACCCAGGGAATGGAGCAGAAAACACAGAATATTATATTGTTGTGTTTCTAATATTTTGCATTATAGTGAATCAAATATGGCAACCAAAGGTACCAATAAGTGGTTGAAGTGGTTAGCTAAGATCGACGAGCACAGATTCCGAGCAAGATAATGATGAAACTGTTGTTGATAATTAATTTGATGGATCGTTTGGTCATAAGTTGTGCCGTGTTACATATCAAGGAATTGATTCATGAAGTCGAAGAAAATAATATTTTTGAGAACAAGCCGGGCCCAGCAAATAGAATAGAAATGGCAAAATATTATATTTTTTTCTAATGTTTTGCATTTTAATGAATCAAAGACACCAATAAGCGGTTGAAGTGTCTAGATGAGATCGAGGAGGAAGAAGTACTTGGGGAAGCTGATTCTACTGAGAATGATCCAGATTATTGTGAAGGGTCTGAACAGAGCAGAGATTCCGAGCAAGATAATGATAAAACTGTTGTTGATCGGTAATTTGGAGGGTGGTTTGATACTATCAAAAAACTGTTTCCTGAAGTAAAAGAAAATAAAATTTTTGAGAAAAAGCCGGGTCCAGCAAATGGAGCAAAAAACGCAGAAGAGCATATTTTTGTGTTTTATTCAAATGTTTTGCCTTCTAATGAGTCAAATACGGCAATACCAAAGACACCAATAAATGATTGAAGTGGTGAGATGACATCGGGGAGGAAGAAGCATTCGGGGAAGTCAATTCTAATGAGGATCATGGCGATATTGCATAGCACAGGTTTCGAGCAAGATAATTATGAAACTGTTATTGATGGGCAATTTGGAGGGTGGTTTCATTTGTTAAATGTCAAATTGTGTCATGAAGTGAAAGAAAATAATATTTTTGAGAAAAAGCCTGGCCCAGCAAATGAAACAGAAAAGGCAGAAAATTATATTTTTGAGTTGTATTTAGGTGTTTTGCATTTTAATGAATCAAATATGGCACCCAAAGACACCAACAAGTGGTAGAAATGGTTAGATGAGATCGAGGAGGAAGAATTATTTGGGGAAGCTTGTTCTAATGAAGATGTTGGAGATTATTGCGAAGAATTTGAGCATCACACAGATTCCGAGCAAGTTAATGATGAAACTATTATTGATGGGCAACATGGAGGGTGGTTTGATGACATTGATGAGCATTGTTAGATATCAAGAAATTGTTTCATGAAGTGATATAAAATAATTTTTTTGAGAAAAAGCTGGGCCCAGCAAATGGAGCAGAAATCGCAGAAGATTGTATTTTTGTGTTTTATTCTAATGTCTTGCATTTTAAAGACTCAGATATAGCAACCAAAGAAGTCAATAAATGATGGTTGTTAGATGAGATCGAGGATGGCAACTAAAAACACCAATAAGTAGTTGAAGTGGTTAGATGAAATCAAGAAGGAACAATTATTGGGAACGCTGATTCTGATGAGTATGATGGAGATTATTACGAAGAGTTTGAACATAGCACAGAAAATCCAGGTTGAGTAAATGGAGCAGAAAACGCAGAATATTATATTTTTGTATTTTATTCTAATGCTTTGCATTTTAATGACTCAGATATGGCAGATAAGACACTAATAAATGATCGTAGTTGTTGTATCAGATCCAGGAGGAAGAAGTATTCGGGGAACTCAATTCTGATGAGG
Source organism: Pissodes strobi (assembly GCA_016904865.1). Taxonomy (NCBI): domain Eukaryota; kingdom Metazoa; phylum Arthropoda; class Insecta; order Coleoptera; family Curculionidae; genus Pissodes; species Pissodes strobi. The sequence continues at coordinate 67,444 of MU183941.1, forward strand.
ATGATGGAGATGAACATAACACAGATTCCGAGCAAAATAATGATGAAACTGTTCTTCTTCTTCAAGTGCCGTCTTCTTTCCGAAAGTTGGCAATCATCAAGGCTACACGTATTTTCGAGACTGCTGTTCTAAACAAGTGGTTATTGGTGGTGTGAAACCATTCGCGTAGGTTTTTCAACCAGGAATGTCTTCGCCTTCCTACTAATCTTTTTCCACTTATTTTTCCTTGTATTATTAGTTGGAGTAATTGGTATTTGTCCCCTCTCATAATGTGTCCCAGGTAGAGCAGTTTCCTCTTTTTAATAGTCAGGATAATTTCAGTTTCTTTCGTCATACGTCTTAACACCTCGACATTGGTGATTCTCTGTACCCATGAAATTCGTAATATTCTACGATATATCCAGAGCTCAAATGCCTCTATTTTTCTCATATCGTTCTTCTTTAGTGTCCATGATTCTAAGCCGTAGTATAGCACTGATAGAACATAGCATCTCATAAGACGTATGTTTAGTTCTAAGCTTAGGTCTCGACTGCAGAATACTTGTTTCATTTTCATAAATGTTCCTCGGGCTTTTTCAATTCGTGTCCTTATTTCTTGAGAACTGTCAACAGTTTGGTTAAAAAGAGTACCCAAATAATTGTATTTCCTCACTCTTTCAATTGGTTGGTCGTGT
>MU183941.1:68517-100707 GCA_016904865.1 Pissodes strobi
TTCCGATGTTCTGAGTCGATTTTGTTATAACCATAAATTTGGTTTTGTCTGCGTTTAGTGATAGACCATGCTCTTCACTAGCTTTCACAACTACGTTAATAAGTTCCTGTAGGTCTTGGAGCGTTTCGGCTATCAGCACGTATCGTCTGCATATCTTAAATTGTTGACTGGTCTTCCGTTAATTTTAATGCCATTTTCCTGATTGGTCAATGCTCTATTCATAATATCTTCGGAATATATGTTAAAAAGGATTGACCGTAATAGAGATTTGAAATGATGTTAATATCTCTGGAATCTACGTTTTTTTCCTGTAAGAGTTTTACCAGATGGTCATGACGAACTTTATCGAAGGCTTTGCTGAAGTCAATAAAGCACAAATACATGTCCCGGTTCATGTCTAGGCATCTCTGGGACATAACATTAAATGCGAATAACGCTTCACGATTGCCCAGACCATTTCGGAAACCAAATTGCGTATCGCTGATATCTTGTTCTAGTTTTCTGTATATTCTGGCATGTATCACCTTCAAGAATGTCTTCAGCGTGTGTCCCATCAGACTTATAGTGCGGTAATCTTGACACTGTTTAGGATTTCTTTTCTTTGGTAGTGTTATAAAAGTTGATATCAGCCATTCTTGTGGTATTATTCCTGATCTATAAATGATGTTAAATAAATCTGGGATCTGTTCCTCTTCGATAAGTTTAAGAATTTCGATTGGTAATCCATCTGGGCCTAGTGCTTTTCTACTTTTCATTGCATTCAGTGCATATAAAATTTCATCTTTTGTTATTTCAGAACCTTCGTCTCTGTCTGTGAGTTCAGGGTAGTCTTTTTGTCTGCGATCTTCGAAGAGTTCTTCGACGTAATTTTTCCAAATTTTTAGTTTTTCTGCTATTTTTGTTATTATTTTACCGTCTGTGTCATATAAATATATGATTTCGTCCTTGTAGCCCTGCTAGTTCTTTGACCTTCTTATGTACATTAAAGCTGTCATGTTTTTGTTGTAATTCTTCAATTTCCTCACATTTAGTCTTATAAAAGTTTTCTTTTGCGACTATGATTTTATTTCGTATTTGATGTTGTATTGCTTTGTATTGTTGTTCTCATTTATCTTTAAAAGTTCTTCTTATATCCATGAGATCCAGAATTTCATCTGTTATCCACTCGTGGTTTGCTTTAAGTTTCTCATTTTTACTCATTGTCTTCGTGGGTTTCATCAGTGCTGATTTAAAGTGATGACATTTTTCATTTATGTCATGTTCGTTCTCATATTCTCCTTTCATATCGAATGTTTTTAGGTTGTTATTTATTTCCTTTTTTATGCTCTGGCGGATTTCCGCTTTCTGTAACTGTCCGATGTCAGTTTGATTCCTTTTAGTTCTTTTTACCATTCTTTTCAGTTTGATATGAAATCGTGCTATTACGGAATTATGATCAGAAAATATGTCAGCGCCTGGATATGCTTTTACTGATTTAACACCATTTCTGTATCTTTCATTTATTAGGAAGTTGTCTATCTGGTTTCTAACCGGTCTGTCTTTGACATCTTGTGGGGATTTCCACGTATATAGTCTTCGCATGGGAAGTTTATAGAAAGTGTTTGATATTATGTAGTTGTTCACTTGACAAAATTCTAGTAGTCTGTCGCCTCTTTCGACACAATTCTAGTAGTCTGTCGCCTCTTTCATTCCTTACTCGCATTTCCCTTTTCCAATTTTAGCGTTAAAGTCGCCGATGATAATTGTAACATCTCTCGTTTTTGTTGAGGATAGGACTGATTGTAAGTTATCATAAAACAGCTCGATCTCTTCATCAGGGTTGTCGGCTGTAGGAGCATATACTTGTATGATGTTTAATTTGACCGTATTTGTTTGAAGCTGCAGCAATATGATCCTATCTGATACCGGAGTGAAACCGATTACTGTCACAAGGACTCCATTTCTGTGATGGGTTTCATTATTTCTCGAAAAGTACATAATACCGTTTGTCGTGTTGAGTTGACCAGAGTCTGGCCATCTGGTGTCGCTGATACCGAGTATATCTATATTTAGTCTTTGCATCTCATGTGCTACATTATGCATTTTCCCTCGTTCATACATGCTTCTGGCGTTCCATGTACCAATTTTTAATATATTACCATTCTTGTCTTGTTTTATCACTAGTTTTGTTTTGTCGCTGTCACAGGGATTTCGCTTGCTGATGACCTGAGAGGCCCTGTGGTCTTGCTTGGGATTTCCTCTCCTGCCGGATCTTGGTATCCGATATCCATGATCAGTAATGGTGATTTTTTGTTGTGCAGCCATGATGGTTGTACTAGAGAAATCTATGAGGATCTTTAATGTACCTAGTGGTTTCTCCTTGTCTTCTACATTCTTATGCCGTTGACTAATGTATAGTTCTTTCGCGTTTAGGGCCGATTTCTCAACCCTAGGACAAAAGAGTGCCCTTACTCTTGTCAACTCCTCCACCCGCAGCTGTTGGTTGACAAGAGGGGATTACTTATACCGGTAATCACTCGGTCGACAGAGCCTCGTTGGTTATCTAGCAGGGTGCACCATGTGCAGGTGAGGTTGTCATTTGGGCCGACATCTCCTTGTTGTCGTCACCCCTTACACCCCATGAAACTGTTATTGGTGGGCAATTATGAAGGGTGGTTTGATAATAATGATGTGTTTTGTTACATATCAAGAAATTGTTTCATGAAGTGAAAGAAGATACTATTATTGAGAAAAAGCCAGGCCCAGCAAATGGAACAGAAAACGCAGAAGATTATATTTTTGTGTTCTATTATAATGTCTTGAATTTTGATGACTTAGACATGGCAACCAAAGCCACCAATAAATGGTCAAAGGGGCTAGATGAGATCTAGGAGGAAGAAGTATTCGGGGAAGCCGATTCCGATATGAATGATGGAGATTATTGCCAAAAGTCGGAACATAACATAGATTCCGAGCAAGATAATGATGAGACTGTTATTGATAGGCAATTTGGAGGGTCGTTTGATAATAATGATGTGATTTGTTACATATCAAGAAATTGTTGCATGAAGTGAAAGGGCCGGGCTCAGCAAATGGAGCAGAAATCGGAGAAGATTATATTTTTGTTTTATTCTAATGTCTTGCATTTTAATGACTTAGATATGGCAACTAAAGCCACCAATAAATGGTCCGAGTAGATTGATCCAGGATTCGGGGAAGCTGATTTTGATATGGATGATGGATATTATGACAAATAGTTTGAACATAGCACAAATTCCGAGCAAGATAATGATGAAACTGTTGTTGATGGGTAATTTGGAGGATGGTTTGATGATAACAACGTGCGTTGTTACATAGCAAGTAATTGTTTCATGAAGTGAAAGAAAATAATTTTTTTTTACATATTGTTACAAATTGTTTCATGAAGTGGAATATTTTTTTAGTAAATCCGGTCGTAACAAATGGAGCAGGAAACGCAGAAGATATTCTAGAATGCTTCAATATTTTTGCTGACAGTATTGTTAAAATTATAACTAGCTCGACAAACACATAGTTAGATAAAATAAGGTCCAAATTTCAACGCGAAACGGATGGACGACCAACCAAAACATGTGGAATCAGAGCACTTTTTGTAAAGTTGTACTTTTTGAGAAGTTACAAATCAGGAAGACTGAATATCAAAGACCTTTGGAGAACATATGGCACTGGCATTGACGGTCTTTGCTGTACAATGCCATACGCCTACGCTTTGATGGCATAAGTACTGTCAGTAACGAAGACAAACCGGCAAATTGATGGTTATAAGGGAGATCTTAGAGATGGTTGTTGAGAAACATATCCGTTGCCAGACCTGACAATTCATGCTTTTCGTGGTGGATGTCCTTTCAGGCAATATATTTCATCAAAATCTGCAAAATATGGAATAAAGATTTTTGCCTTAGTAGACACGAATAATATGTATACATTGAATATGGATGTATATGCAGGAACTCAGCCGGAAGGATCGTTTCGCTTTTCGAATAGCTCTTCAGTACTTGTCAAGCGCCTTGTAGAAGTAATTAGAGGAACGTTTTCAAGTGTACTTCTAGCACTTGATCTAAAGGATGATTATAAACTGAAACCTGAGGAAAAATAAGAGGGAAATTCCTCTAGAACTGTAAATATTACTCAACAACAACCTGTTAGCAGTCGGTTTGTTTTTCAAAATGATTGTACCCTGGTTTATTTTGTCAAGAAAATCTGTTATTATCCACGACACCTTCGGATGATAAACTGAACCAAGATACTAACAAACCCATCATGGTATTAAATTACAACCGCACTAAATATGGTGTCGATGTGTTTGACCAAATGTGACTCCTATTGTCCTATACCATTCAACGAGCGGTGCGTGTGCGGAAAAGGCGGTGGATGTTGAATTTGAAGCGCTGTAGATTGTATTTTCAGGAAAGGCGTTACTCGGAAGTCCATTCCAGAGCGAGGCAGTCCTCCAGATAAAGGAGTCCCGTAACAGCGACGTACTAGGTGTTCGCAACTGAATCGTATGTTGATGAGCATCTTGTGTCTGACGGGTGTTTCTGTTTGGCACAACTCTGGGCGGAATCATAAGTGTCAGCTCGTTCGAAAACCTTTCGTAGTAGTATCAGTAGTAAAGTGATAGGTCCGCCACTTTTTTCGATGTTCAAGGCTATCAAGGTCTTTAGTCAACTATGGGTCATTCACAAGACGGACTGCTCTTCTCTGTATGGAGTCCAATATCTTGAGCAAGTGTTTGGGTGCCGAGCTCAACACATGGGAACAGTATTCCAGAGATGGTCTTATCTGGATCTTATAGAACAGTAAGAGCTGATGGTTGCCTGTACACAAATTTTTGTTTCAAGAGAGTACTCCTAGCTTTGGTGCTGCTGCCTTGGCGATTTTGGTGACGTGATGCCCAGCAAGCTTATGAATGAGGCCAGAATTTAAAGTTGATGATATTGTCACCCATTAAGTGCGCCAACCATAACAAAAGGTTCAGTAAATTAAAGCTTGCGCAATCCCTTGGAACTACCCTTATGAAGTACGAGCATTTCGTGAAAAACTAATCTTATTAGGTCGCTATTTTTAATGAATCAATTTAACGAGCATATAGTACTGGAGCCCGTGTACAAAAATTGCAACGATTTCGGGTAATTTCTTTATATTGTTATTCGATTGTACCCACATTGTGCAGTTACGTTTGGGGTGTAAGCAGGCTAGGTGGCGGTGGGGGTAGTTGCTAAGGGGTTGCAAACAAATGAAAAAAATCGTGACTAGAATCAGTCCCGGGCAGCACGAAACTTTTATGAACGGAAAATTATGTTCAATAATGAACATTGAACATTGCCAGCTAGCCGGGGGGTGGTACGGTACTTGTCAGCTAGCGGTGTTAATGAATCCGAAAATCCGAACATTCAAAATGATGTCGGGCAACTTGAAATTTGGATGGCTACTAATATTCTATATATGATTCACGAAATAAAGTGTCAGCTGCTCGTATGTCGGTGGAAAAGTTGTCAGCTGAGGTCACAAAACGTTCCGGGCGTAGACGCGCTGTTAGCTAGCGCGCACGACCTTTAATGCATCAGCTGACAATTTTTCCACCAACATACGAGAAACTGATAATTTTTTTCGTAAATATTACATTAAATATTAGTATCCAATTAAATTACAAGTTTCCCGAAATCATTGTTGATTTAATCATGAAAAACATGCAGGGGGCAATCTCGACTTAACAATATCAGTTCTACATAATCAGAAATTCATTTAACTATCAATGGATAATTATTTAAGTACTGCTTAATTAGAATGCATTATATACTGTACTACATAAATTAATAGTAGGCAATTTTACTATACAAAATCGTATTATTTATTATTTAAAAAATAATAAATCATCTTAATATGTCGGTATTTAGTCTCAATCTTCGTCATCAGCATCTTCTTCGTCATCATCAGAGTCTTCAATCTCATGTTCGATTGGTAAAAGAAGGCTGTTCATTGACATTTGGAAAAATAAGTAGTTAATTGATTGTATAAAAATTATTAATATTTTTTATGACATGACATATTCAAATAATTTAAATAAATATCTTAAGTATTGCCGGTGTCTTGAGTGATCTTTTCCACAGGATGGAGTCGTTTTCGACCTGATGTCGTTTTCTTTCTTCGGCAAACCTAAGGCGGTAGTGTGTATGTCGGATAAAAAGTTTAAGAATTTTTAATTCACCCTGAGGGGGATTATACTTATTTCGGGCGATAAAAAGTGGCGTAGTTACTAGGTTGCTGTAGTGAATTACTTGACTGGATTGGATGGATTTTTGCCTGAGAGTCAAGATTTTTGGTTATAGTCCTGGAGCCCGTGTACAAAAGTGCAACGATAATCGGGTAGTTTCTTCATATTTTTATTCGAGTGTACCCACATTGTGCAGATACGTTTGGGGTGTCAGCTGGCTAGGTGGCGGTGGGGGTAGTTGCTAAGGGGTTGCAAACACGCCATGAAATCATTTGCAGGTGCATTTATCTTCCTCCAGCTCTCATCCATAATCCAGTGGGTGCAATGTGGACGGAACTTGCTTGTGCGCGTTGCTCCAAATCCTCGATATGTAGATGGTCCTCAATAATTGCTGTTTTAATTCAGAGTATGATGGTGACAAGGGGCATGCGTCGAAGTTCTTATCAGGCAATGTATTTCATGAAGGTCGCTACACGTGCATCATTAACTTTTTTTTATTGTCGTAAAGCCATACATGGTACACACAAATCTTTCGATGGCTGGCATAGCTTTGGCAATGTTTTCATTCAATAAGTCGCAGATAGCAATAAATACTGCAATAAAATCTGAATTTGTATGTACCATGTATAGCTTTACGACAATAAAAAGTTAATGATGCACGTGTGGCGACCTTCATGAAAGTATATAATCTAGGAAAATATGACAACGAATTTACTTTGCCTGATAAGAACTTCGACGCATCTTTCTTGCCATCATCATACTCTGAATCAAAACAGCAATTATTGAGGACCATCTACATATCGACGATTTGGAGAAACGCGCACAAGCAAGTTCTGTCCACATAACCCACTGGATCATGGATGGCAACTGGAGGAAGGTAAATACACCTGCAAATGGTTTCCTGGCGACCAATTACCCCCGACTGTGAAAATGATCACTCAAGACGCCGACAATACTAAACGTATTTATTTAAATTATTTGAATTTGTCATGTAATAAAATATTAATAATTTTGTGCAATCAATTACTTATTTTTCCAGATGTCAATGAACAGCTTGATGACGATCGTTTACCATTCGAATATGAGACTGAAGACTGATGATGACGAAGATTGAGACTAAATATCGACATGTTAAGATAACTTAATAGTTTTTTTAATAATAAATAAGACGATTTTGTATAGTAAATTGTTTACTATTAATTTATGTTGTACAGTATATAATGAATTATAATTAAGCAGTAAATAATTATCCATTGATAATTAAGTGAATTTCTGATTATGTAGAACTGAAGTTGTTAAGTCGAGATTGCACCCTGAATGTTTTTCATGATCAAATCATCAAGAATGATTTCGGGAAACTTGTAATTTACTTGGATAGTAATATTTAATGTAATATTCACGAAAAAAGTATCAGCTGCTCGTATGTTAGTGGAAAAATTGTCAATTGATGCATTAAAGCTCGTGCGCGCTAGCTAACTGCCCGTCTATACCACTGGAACTTTTTGTGACCCCAGCTGACAACTTTTCCGCTGACATACGAGCAGCTGACACTTTTTTTCGTGAATCATATATAAAATATTAGTAGCCACCGAAATTGCAAGTTGCCCGACATCGTTTTGAAAATTTGCATTTTCGGACTCATTCGCACCCCTAGCTGACAAGTACCCCACCAGCCCCCGGCTAGCTGACAATGTTCAATGTTCATTATTGAACATAATTTTCCGTTCAGAACAGTTTCATGCTGACCGGGACTGATTCCCGTCACAATTTTTTTCATGTGTTTGCAACCCCTTAGCAACTACCCCCACCGCCACCTAGCCAGCTGACACCCCAAACGTATCTGCACAATGTGGGTACAATCGAAGAAAAATATGAAGACACTACCCGATTATCGTTGCACTTTTGTACACGGGCTATTATTATTACCAACACTTTTCGAAAAAACGTTTTTTTGTTTAAATTACTAGATATGTAATTATATCGACAACTTCAAATTAAAAACTCAAAAATATATTTTTAAGACGTTTCAAAGTCTTCGAGATATGGCCCGTGATCAGCTTTCACTGAACCCCGTGTTTTAGATATTATGAACAGACGCTCCCCGTATATTTAGTAAGAGTGCACACTCAATAATACTCCATTCAAATTTAACTGCAGCTGCACCTGGCAACTCCTCCTCATCTCGTCACATATACATGTTCCTTATAATATTAGTTCTAGTATACTCGTTTATCAAAAAATGCGGCAAAAACGCGTTAAAACTTAGTAAGTATTTTAATATATTTATATTAAAACCCGGAATTCCATTCGGAGATCGATCGACTCGACGCGACGGCGGCGCTTGCCCATAGAAAATGAAGGTGAACGTGTTGGCTCTCTGTTTTCCCGCTTAAAGTGCGTAATTACGGATATTTTTACCAATGTGCCTAAAGTATATATCACAGTGAGTAAGTATTCAGTCTGTTTCGAAGGCATGCTGTTTGTTGATACGTATTTAGAAAACACTATTACTTTTCACTGTCAAAAACACGTGGGATGTTAAGTATTTTTATTTCTGCCTATACACATATAGCCGACATCTAGCGACTACTGACTGAGGCTTTTACGTTTTATTATTGGACTAATTGGACACTATTGGTTGTGCTGTACTTTTAATAATTCCGTCATACATATAGCGCTATACCACAAAAATTGTACCTTCAACTTTCAATATAGATGTAAGGGACCTTCTACATTATTACAATAAGATAGAAAGCTTTAGTCATTTAAATATCCGTCAAATTAATCAGGGTTTTGAATATGTCAATGTCAGTATGTCATTGGTAGTTGTGTGATTCAAAACACTAAACACTGATCAATAGACTTAGGCAAATATTCACTTAATAATGTGGTATTTATGCACATAAATATGCTAAGTTTTTGTCAATAATATGCACAAATACCGAAAATATGCAAAAAAATACACGACAAAATTTTGATAATTTGTATTTACTTCATTCATGTATAAAGTATCCATAAATAATTGCAACAAACGAATTCTATTAATTATTCTATTTATTACGTTATTGAGTAATGATACTAATAATAAATATAGTTATATTAAAGTAGGTAATGGAATATGACTAAGGGCCACTTTTACAAGTGCCGTTTAAACCTCGAACTTAAGATTAATCTTTAGAAAGCAGAAAATGCGAATTTAACAACTTGCGTATAATTTTAAACCAAGGTTTAACTGTTCTGTTCTTATATATACTTTAAACTACAATCCTTAGTTATAAACGGTTTTTCCTGGGTTGTTTTAAAAAACTGAATAATAATAAAAATAATTATTGAGATCTTCTTAGCGATGAAGATGTAATGAATATTATTGCTTCCTCATGACTAGCGAAAGTAATAAGAAACAGATCTACTCTGGGTAGATAGTTTTTTAAATAGATTTATAATTTCCAAGCAGTTTGTTCAGTTGCATGGGGAATTGGCCCATCTCATTAATCAGTAAGTTTGTTGCTGATTTACTATTCATACAAATAAAGAAGTATTATTTTAGAAATCACTGCGTAAATTCCTGGACTTTATTGGCACTTCAGTTCTATGCAACTGGAAGTAGTGAAATGGCAGTTGAATCGTTTTTGGTATTAGTGAATCGGTAGCCTGTTGTATGAAGTAGGGTTTTTGTCTTAATTTTTCCTACACACTTATCATAAATGAACATAACTAACATAAAACCACAGCTTTCTGTGTGTTGTAAATCGTAATCCAGTTCTGTCTATAAGGTATTCCGTCGCGTCAAACCGGGAAATCGGTTTTTAAATTTTCCGCAGCTCTCGCGCAGTACCGGTAGAACGCCGCGCCGCGTCATTCAGTGAATCGTGCGCGCAAGGTCCCCACCTAGCGGCAAGACGACTTGTGTCTAGTCTAGACTGTAAAGTCTTTACGGAGTCAATTGATAATTTCTAATTACTTTGGGTAGGCGCTCGCCGACAACCTCAGAACAGACGTCACAGTTTATACCGTTTCGGTGACGGTATAAACTGTGCAGACGTGCCGACATGAAATTAAAAGTCCCAACTTAATCAATTGACTTGGCTTTCGGACTTCCGCATGTGCATTTGGCAGCAGCCCAGTGTTATTGTTCTAATATTTCGCTTTGCTCGCTACGGGGGCACAACCAATAATATATAACCAAGGGATGTCCAAGATGAAGAAGAAAAACGCGTTACAAACCTTAATAAACAATAAAAAACATTCTGAGATATTCGGGGCCACCCGTACTCTGCGCATAAGGAAGCCCGAAAGCCAAAGTAGGATTGTTACACTCACGTCACGATACACCTTAGACACAAGTGGCTAGACGTGATGCGATCCCTACCACGCGCCGCGTTAACAAATCGGGTCGCATCGAGCTAATCCGACAGAATCCATCCGGGTTCTAGGCCCCTCAAACTGGGACAACGTGTAATGCAAGCAGAAGGGTAAGGGTAGCTCTGTCTCTGCCTATCCTGTTTTATAAAAATGACTTCAAAAGTTAGGTAAAAAGGTTTCCTTAACGCATGATAATGCGTTTGTTCCATATTAATGTTTAAGCAGGCGAATAAAACACTTTAATTAGTAAATGCAATAATTAAAAAGGCATAGCTCGCAATTAAATGTATCAGATTCCAACATGTCAAGAGACAAATAAGTAGCAAAATTGTTAACTGAAATGTTTCTATGTTAAACAAACTGCTTTGTTTCGGTTTTATCTTACTAAATTATGTCTGACAAGGATACTCAATAAACTTAATTGTACCATTTAGTATTCGCTATTCGCTTATCGTTATGTTTGCTTTGCCTAACTATTAATATTAATACAATGGGAATGCAATGTTAGGTTCTATATTGTATATTTTAAAATCGAAATGCTATTGTCACGTACTTTTGATTTGATTTGTTGAATCAAAAATAACCTTAATATTTTAATTGGTTTTGTTGCTTAAAAACATGAATACATTTTTCCGTGCGGTAAAAAGAACGGGATATTGAATTTATACAACTCCTCATTTTGCTTGTTATGTAAGTGATTTTTAGTGATATAAAGACGGGGAATATTCAGCACCCCCAGTTCGGCAAAGGCTCGCCTGCAATCATCCCTGCTCAACAAACTGCCGTCCTTCGGACTACCAGCCCCTCTTTGTAGCAGCTTGCCAGTTTCCTTCAAACTCGATCTCTGCACGTTGCAGTTAATGGACACATCTCAGACACATTCACCATTAACGCTGGCCTGCTTCAGGGCGCGATACTTTCGCCAACTCTGTTCCTCATCTATTTTAATGACCTGCTGATCGAAACGAATAATCCTGTTTACAGTTTGCAGATGACAGTACCCTTGTCTCTCAATTTAGATCAGAAAAACCTTTACCAGCGACTGAGACTTATCACCGCAGACAGGAGCAGATTACAGCAATTAATCAAGTCCTGGAGACAGTTCAAACCTGGGGCGACAGAAATTTGGTTCAGTTCAATGCAGCAAAGACCCAAGCAGCCACGTTTACCAAGAGGGCCAATACGGCGAGCCCTGACATCCTGATGGCAGGATCGACCATTTCTTCATCCTCGTCAATCGGACTGCTGCGTGTCTCGGTCAACAGGAATATGTCATGGCATGACCACGTTGCTAACATCGCACAATCAGCCCCCCAAAATCTTGGTGCGTGATTTCGCAACAAAAACTGTATACACCGCAGCAGTTGCTCTTCCTCTACAAAGCACAAATAAGACCGTGCTTAGAATATTGCTCACACATCTGGGGTGCCGCATCAAAGCATCCCCTCAAGCTGCTGGATTCCATTCAGAAGAGAGCTGTGCGTCTTGTCGGCGACCCGGAGTTGACCGGGAATCTGGATAGTCTGGAACACCGCAGACATGTGACAGAACTGTTCCTATTTTACAGATATACTTTCACGGCAGATGTTCTCGGGAACTCACTCCCTGGACATCTGTTTCCCCCTAATTACAACCTCAAGAACCACGTCAATCAACATATTCGCACACACACCGCTGGTCGAGCGCCAGAGTATCTCCCTTTAGCGTGTGTGTGTGCCACTGCCATTAAAAAAATCCCAAATCAGCCATGAATTTTAAAATCTTCTCTGCATATCACACATTTTAATTGCATTGGATGTTTTGTGCTAATTTCAGCAACCTTTACATCAACGGTGATTCTTGTAACTGCCATCCTGTCAGCCAATAGTATAGCTTTTGTCTTTTGAGGGGTAAGTTCCAACTTCTTTGCCGTCATCCACTCTCCGATTAAGTGGACCGCTATATCTGCCAGAGTCATAACCGTGCTTTCGCTTTTGTCTGTAGCAACGACTGCTAAATCGTCTGCAAATCCAATCAACTGTACTCCTGTCGGCATGTACAATCACAAGACCTCGTCGTAGTAGATGTTTCATAGTATGAGTCCTAACACTGTGCCCTATGGTACTCCGCTCGTGACATTCATTGTATGCCGGTCTCCCACTAGCAGTGTCATCTCGGAGAGGTAACTCTTCACTCTTCACCATTCGCACAAGATATGGCGCTATTCTTCTTTTCTCTAATTCAGCGACGATGTCCTGCGACGGTGTCGAGTTAAACGCGTTCTTCACATCGAGAGTCATCAGCAGGCACAGCTTTCTGTTATTAGCCGCATAGCTTGTCGCGCCCTTTACCTGGTCCATTATCGTTGCCATCACATCTATGATTAACCTTTTCTTTGTAAAGCCAAAACTGTGTATCTGCCAGTCCCCCAAATCTTGGGGGGAGGGTCCCCCCTCCCCCCAAGATTTGGGGGGGGTTGGTTCGAACTTATATTGTACCTGAATATGGAATCGAATCAAAATAAATAATAGTCCAAGTCGGGTTGGACGCCACCAAGTTTACTTTTGTTGGCAAGCCCTATCGATGGTTATTCGGACACAGTAAAAAAAAATTGGAAATAAAAGAAACTAAGTTCAAATTCAAATGTCAAAGTAAGTAAATAATTACCTGACGAAGTCTACGCTACCTGTTCGGTTATCATTCAAAATCTACATTGTCAAATACACCCTAAATAATACCAAGCATGTGAGGCCAATACTTTATTTTAACATAGAAAAATATAGCAAGCTCTTCTAGCCTATTAAGTAAATTCCCTGGATTGAAAGTAGCCAGCTACCCCGTAGTGAAATTTCGAAATGACCCGGTCTACTGACTGACTAGACACAACCTCGTGTCAACCTGACAGTTTGATTTAAAATTTTGGAAGATGTCAAATAAATGGTTATAAAATTTTGAAAGTTCACTTCTTCGAAACGCTCTGCTGCAATCTGCAACCTAGACGGTGATAGAAATACATAATTTATCACATAGACTATACTAAGTTAATTTAATTCGGTTAGTATAACCTTTCCAAAAGCCCGAGTTGCAAGTTTCAATCAGAGAACGTATTCCTCGAAAAGTAATGTTATGATCTTTGGTCAAAGCCAAATTAAAGTAAAGGTAATAAAATAAATAAACTTCCTCGGATATAATATGTACTAGAGATTATCCATAAATCTACAACCCGTAAGAAGTAAGTAATGTTTCTAGGCTAGCGCAGTAACACTTCATAAAAGATATTTTATATATATATACTCTAATGGTTTATGATGTGTGCTATTACTTACTAAATAAAATATTAAAGCGTTTTATGAAAATGTTTGAATACTAAATTATGTTTAAACAGTAAATATTTCTGGCACAATATTGCTATCTAAATTTGATAGTATATATAGGATTAGACAACTTGAGAAACGAACTCCTGTTAGTTATATCCGAGAACTGGCCATCATCCTTCTCTGTAAGTCAAACAGTCCAGATTAACCTGGTTCCAGGTAATAGTGGCTCTTCCTACCCTACAGGGAAACAGCCATAGAACCCCGCAACAAAGTGCCACCGGAAATTCCGCTGTAGAATTCAGCTACTAAAAACCAGCTCCAAAAAAAACAGCTCCAAAAACCCCCATAACTAGGGGTTTACCAAAACCTTCCTGGGTATCTTGAAAGGATCAACGGCCTATATTGCCATTACGGCGGTTGCTAGAAATTTCTTCTCACGCAACTTGCCAGTGGCGGACATATCACCGGGCAGTTCGGTGCGCCGCCCTGGGGCCCAAGGTGCAGAGGGGCCCAAAGTGCAGAAGGGGCCCACGATGCCTTAACTTAGTTTTAAAATATACAAGGGGTAGGGGCCCATAAATATCTTTTGCCCTGAGGTCCACGCGTCCCTAGATCCGCCGCTGCACGCAACTGACCTTCCCTCGATAGTCTCAAACGACTTCCAGTCTATTTCATTTGTGAAATAAAATCCTACTCGAGGACTACCTTTCAACCCAAGGACTTTTCTTTGGCTAATCAATAAACAAAAGCCTTTCAAAATCAACAACAACAGTTTTCTTCTGTTTTCTCTCCTCCTTCTGGATCAAATAGCATAAACAAATCTCTAAACACGTCAAAACTATCGGCTGACATTCAACTAAACATCCTTAAATGGCAATTAAAATACTGCTTGTCAGAACCTAGACAGGCACGAACTTATCTAGAAAAGACAATAGAGATGATTGATCAATCGATATTCCTTCATAAAATGACCTTAATAAATAGAAGAATTTCCACCCGTAACAAAGTAAGAGTCTAGCATCGTTACACCCTTGAGCAGTTGGGAGTTCATCATGTGCAAACATACCATTGGGAGATTATCTGCTGCGCATCTTACAATCTCTGGGGGGATGTTATCAGGTCTAGCGGCTTTCTTGGGTTTAATTGCGCCAGATGCTTTGAACAATCCGTCCTTTGTAAAGGTAGGAATATCTCCTTCCCTGACAGTATCCTGAACCTATTTAGTTGGTTCGTATATTAGGGAACGCATTTGTTCTTCCGGGAGGAGGTTTGTTGGCTGTTATATTGTCTCGTGCGGCCAGTTTTGCTTTTTGAATTTCCTTTTTCAGGTGTAGTATTCCTTCTTTGTATTCTAAGGCAGCGATGTTTTTCTGTTCTTGACCAACATTTGCTTTTTTACGGAGCCGTGTCATTTTTCTCTTTTCTGCTAGACACTCTGTTCTTATTTTGGCAATCTCGACGGACCACCAATAGACCGACTTTCTATTGCCTGATAATTTTACCTTCTTTTGGAAGATACCGTCACATGATTCAGATATGCTCTCCATGAAGATCTCTGGTGTTGGAGCGTAATCGTTTACAGTTTTCCTTTATAGTAACCTTGTTGTTTTCATTTTCAATCTGTTTTATATTAAAAAATATGTAATTATGATCGGTGAAATTCTCCTCCTCGGACACTTGCCAGTCAGAAACTCATGCCACTACTCCATTTGATGCAAAGGTAACATCAATAAATGACGTGCCTTGGCCACCATGGAAGGTGGGTATATTTCCGTTGCTTAGCGGAATCAGGTCTAGCTCTGATGCCCATTCTGATAATATAGCTCCTCTCTCGTCATTCTTCGGTTATCCCCACATGGTGGACTTGGCATTTAGGTCCCCGCAAATCAGATATCTCTTTTTCCGTTCGCTCACACTTTGTTTGAGTTGGGTTAGAAACTCGTTCAATTCTAACAACTTATGTTAGGTGATATGTAGCAGCTGTAAATTACCAGTTCTGCGACCTCGATCCAGGCGTAGCCGTTTCCCAATCCCCAGTCTCTCACAGGATATTTGTTATTCAGTACTTTTATTGCAGAATCCACATTCTTGTCTTTATACCGGCTAGTTTTCTTTATGACATTTTTATTTGGCTCACTCAGTATGATTATATCATGTTGTTCAGATCTTCCGGTGTCTCTTAAAGTGAAAACCATCTTCTGAGCTTTTTCCGATACTTGACAGGGGTTTCAGATGATCTACGCTCAGCAAACTGCGCGACGTAAAACATGGTGTCATCCGCAAGCAGCAAATATTTCTCCACTGAATCATTAAGATGAAAGTTGTTAAGATATATAAGAAATAGAATCGGCCCTAAGTTTGATCTTTGATGTGGAATCCCAATATCAACATGGGCACTTCGCCCATTCAGTTCACACAGTCTGATATCGGTCTCCCAGTCCGAGGCTATTTTCATTGACGTTATGATGTATGAGCTTTTGGAGTCGGAGGCCAAGTGCGATAAAAGTCTTACTCAGGCCACAAAAAATCATATTATAAAATATTTCTTAAAAATTTACTATTCATTCAATTTATGTTACTCGAGCGTAGTGTTTTTGTCTTTCACGAGAAACTAATCAGATTTTATTTCAGAGCTACAATATATCACTTGTGCTCTCTTAATACGCAAATAATTGTTTGCTTAATTGTTGTATGTTTTTGTTTGCAAATGTATCGATCATGTCATATGGTATTTTTAAAATACATTTAGTTTATTATTTTAATGACTTATGATTAAAGAAACAATCATGTGTGTAACTGTAACGTAGTGCTTTAGCCGCTCTCCAGAAATTAACCAGCTTTTATTTCACAGGCTGCAAGTACCACTTTGTGCCCTTAATATGCAAATAGCTATTTGCTCTACGTTTCTTATAAATGTACCGAACATGTCATTTGATATTTCTTAAATATATTCCGTTCGCTATTTTAATGATCTATGATTTAAAAAAGTAATTGTTTTACAGCATAATTTATGGAATCGAAGCTAGCTTATGTTCAAAATAAATATGTTTAATGTTCTAGAAAACTAGTTTTCCATCTAAAATTGATTAATGCAGGAAAAGAATATTTTAGTAAAAGACGCATACAACCCGAATTTAATGTTATAATTATGTTATAACCCCTCGTATATTATTCAAGTTTTACTTTGTAAAGTAATAAAGTTTATTTCCATTCATTTCGTTAATCCTATAATGGCGTGAGACTTTTTACAACTACGGGACACAGATAAATTTCGACAGAATGTTTAAAAAAATATAATATTTAACATTGAACATATTCTTAAACACATGGAGGTATCTAACATTAAATTACAAAATAAGATAGACTAGCTCTAAATAAGTCACTTTTATGTCATTATGATGGAGTTTTAAATAAAGGAAAATTATAATAGATCTTTTTTAGGCCTAACTAAAAATAAATAGTGTTGTGAGGTGCGAGTCTCTATTCAATACCCAGGTATTCAAAAGTTCCTTGCTTGTTAAGGACAATCTCTTAACAATGGCATTAACTACACCGACTTTTGGAATATGGGACTATGTCATAATTGCAATCGTTCTGCTAATATCATCTTCAATAGGCGTTTATTACAGATTTACCGGAGGAAAACAAAAAACAATGCAAGTAAGTTAACCAATAACCTATTCCTTTTGTAGAAAATCGTTTTCATTCAGACTGAATTTTTGGCGGAATTGTAATATTTCAAATTATTCACAATATAGGCTAACAAAGAATCATATTTCAATTCCTAAATACTACATGGATTCATAATATTTCTGAAAAAGTACTCACGAGGGATCTGGTCAAGATTCCATATAACTTTTTTTTCCCCAGTGCCGACTCTTGTCAACATTAGTAATAAGGTCCTAAATTTGTGCAAAATATCATTTATTCTTACTTACCTATTGGTCAAATTAAGAGAATTGAAGAAATGCACGGTAAGCCATATCACAAAAGTAATGACTAATGAGATGACATAACATAATGTTTTCACGTTTGTTTGAGGGTGGAAGGCAATGTAACATTTTCAGCAAAAGAAATATTTTGTACTTCCGTTGTTTGATTGACATGTATCTTCAATCGTTATCAAGTGAATACTCAAATATATATAAGGGAAGATACTGACTAAACTTCTTAGACTACGAGCTGATATCTATAGATAACTGATATCCTAATGCAGTGCTCGGTGAACCGTGAGCACTCGAAAATTAACTGAATTTTTTTTATGGCAGTGGCAGACATACTAAATGGATATCCTATGGCACTCAACGACCGGATGTTGATCTGTTTAGTTCAAGATCTTTTATAGTACACGCCGTCATTCTGCTCTATGTATGTGGCTAAACCAGCGTTTATACCAGTTATATTCCTTATTCACTTCTATTGTCTCTGACTAATAAATTCTCTGTTGTTTCTCGGAACTAACTCAAACATGTGCTATTCCGGATTTTGATGCTCCGCATCTTTGGGTGTTGATTTTTTGTTCTTTCATTCGTACTTCCAATGTCCTTTTTTATGTATGAGTTGCCACACCTACAAGGTACACGATATATACCTTTTTCGTATCTTTTTGACTTGCCGGTTGTGTTTTCGTGAGACAGTTTCGTAATGCAGATGTTGACTTGGATTACATGGTATGGGCATCGATTTCGTTATATTCTCTCTGATAGTTCTTTGAGATATAGAATGCTGAGCATCACTTCTTCTTGTTCTTTGGTTGGTGGGTGCCTGTTATCCATATCTCTTTACACCTTCTGTATTAGCCTCTCTGAATATCAATTCGCTGTAAGATCGCTTTTTATGTTGAGTAGCTATTCCTTTAGACTCTCATATCTATTGCAAATTATTCTAGCTCTGTCTGGTAAGAATCCAATCACTCCTTGCTTGGCTACTTGAGAGAGATAGAAGCGAAGCTTAGATATTGTCCTGTGTGCGTTGATTTCCTATATACTCTTCATTTGTTGTTTGCCCCTTTCCGGTCACTATATCAAGAACTGGTAGTTTATGTTCTGACTCCCTCTTCATTGTAAATGTGATGGTTTGCGTTAAGGTGGTTAAGAAACTGGTCTAGATGTTGTTCCTCATCGTTCCAGATGATAAACGTATCGTCGACATTTCTTAACCACAATTACGGCTTATGCTTGAAGGGTCTTTAATTGATTCGCTTTCAAACCAGTTTAGGTAGATATTGGCACTTGCTAGTGGGAGTGGTAATCACATAAGTAAATAGTCTTCCTGAGAGAATAATTTATCATCTTCTTCAAGATACGAATTATTCAGACAGCAGTCTAGTAATCCCATTATGACATCGAATGGTTCTCTCGTAGTAGATATAGAAGGACAGTTGAACGCCCACCACCGCGGTGGAAATGCGCAGTGGCAAACATCGTCGACTTGTGCTAGCTTTAGAACGCAGATCTGTCTAAAGCTGTTTACAGACCTGTCTAAGCTGTATACAGACCTGTATAAGTTGTATTCAGACCTGTCTAAAGCTGTATACAGACCTGTCTAAGCTGTCTAAAGCGATGTTTGCCACTGCGCATCTCCACCGCGGCGGTGGGCGTTCAACTGTCCTATACCTACTTCTCGTTTAATGCTATGTTCTCTTCCAGTCTTAATTATCCTTCAGGAATTCCTTTATTGGAATGTTATGTATAGGTTTTCAACGTCAAAACAAGCAAAACGATCTATTGGCTGAAAATTGATAGTCTCCTTTAGTTCTAGTTAGGAATATCTGGCAAATGATCTTGAAAAGGTTTAATTATCAAAAGGATGAATTTTTCAAAATTGCACGTTGAAGAGTCCGTCCAACTGATAATATGTCTGAGGGGTCGGTCAGGCTCATGCATTTTTGGTAGATCATGAAGATGTGGTGGCTTACTGTGGTATGGTGTCAATTTGGGGGTATCTCGAAGACAGAGTAAGAACCAAATTGACGCCACACCATAACAAGCCACAATATCTTTATGGTCTACCAAAAAATCCATAACCCCTACCTATTACCAATTCGACGCGCTTTCCAACGTGCCCTAGTTCAAAATCAAACCGCCTCAATATGACACCATACCATTTGTGAAAAACCCAAAACACTTGGTAGAACTAATAGAAACAGTCAATCTTCAGCCATTTTGTTAGTTTGGGTTAGTTGAAACCCTATGCAAACCATTTTGTGAGTTTGCTGACGTTGAAACCCTATGCAAAGAACGCTAGAACAACACTATTAGCCGATGGCATAATGGAATTACTAGAATGCTGCTTGAATCATTCCTATTTTCAAGAAAAAGATACATTTTTCTCTCAGAAAATATCTATCTATGGGATCACCTCTTTCAGCAGCAATTGCCAATATCTACATAAAGTGGTTTGAAAGTGAAGCAAATAGAACCTCCAAGCATAAGACGAAATTGTGGTCAAGATATGTCGACAATGCATTCATTATCTGAAACCATGAGGAGCAGCTTCCTCCTTAACCACTTAACATCTTACGGCCAACCATCAAATCTACAATGGAGAAGAAGTCACAACATAAACTACCATTCCCCAATGGATTCACTGGAAGAAGAAAAGGGCAAATAACAACGATAGTATAAAGGAAACCAACGCACACAGGTAAAGATCTAAACCTCGCTTCTTAGCCATCTCATGCCATCAAAATAAGATCCTTACTATACAGAGCTAGAATAATTTTCAACACAGATGAGGATCTGAAGGAAGAACTGTTCAACATCAAAATCAATCTTACAGTGAAGTGCAAATAGATATGGACCATAGGCGACCACCAATCAAATAACAAGAAGAGAGGATGCTCATCATTCCAGATGTTAAAGGACTTTCAGAGAGAATACAAAGTAAGAAGTGCATTCAAGTCAACAGCTACATTAAGAAAGTCTCTCACGAAAGCACAACCAGTAAGGCAAAAAGGTCCGAAAAACTGAAAATATCAGGTATCTTGCCAGTTTGACGGCTCATACATAGAAGAAACAAAATACACCAGCACCCAAAGAGACGAAATATCAAAATTCGGAATAGTACAGCATGTTTGGGACGAACAACCTAGAATTCAGTCGTCAGAGGAGACAGTAGTTCATGAATAATAACACTGGTATAATATAAACGGAAGCTTCAGGAAGCAGCATACATGGAGCAAGATGACGGAATACTGAGTAACCCGTCAGTAGAAATGGATAGGATTTGGAAACCTCTTATAAGTACCATCATCATCATCATTAATCAGCCCATCCGCGTCTACTGCTAAACATAGGCCTCCCTTAGAGTGTTCCATAGTCTCCGATCCTGTGCTTTACTCATCTAGTTCCTCTCAATCCCTTTAAGGTCGTCAGTCCACCTCGTCTTGGCGTGATGCTATGAAAGATCTTAAGCTAACCAGATCAACATCCAGTTAAGGATCGAGGGCTTCTCACGGTTCACTGCACACTGCATTAGATAAAAGCTTGTATCTAAGAAGTTTTGGCAGTATTCACACAAAATAGATTTAAGATACGAGTCAATCGAAACGTTGTGATTAGAAAATATAGGCAATGGAAGTCCAAAAGATTTCTATTTGCCCACACGTATCTAGCATGTACCCACTTTTTGCAGTTTATACACTGATACACAAAAATCAAGAATCATTGCCATATATACATGGTGTATGACTTTTGATCTACTGGATTACAATCATTTTGTAATGTGACTTCTCATATAATAGATATTGGGTAAAACTTTTGCATCAACTTTATTATTTTGTGTCTAGATCAATATCTGGATCAGTTTTTTCGTTTGCGTCGTAAGCCCATGCGTGATTATGGTTATGACTAATATTACCTAAAATGTGTATACTTAACTAATACTAGAGGCAATTCTGCTCTCGTTTACAATGGGTTGCTCTTTGTTATTGGCAGCCCCTCTGAATTTGGATCCTCTTCAATATTATTAATTTCTGTTGTAGCACTCATCCATTCAGCGTATGTGCCTATTGGAAATCTGCTCAGAAAATGTTGAATACTGGGATTTTCTTCGGTGGCTAAAATGTTTAGATTTTTCTAGGGTACAGAGCTCCTACTGGCGTCATGGATATTCCATATATGATTTGGTTTAAATTTTTGTCACCTCTAAGATCTTGAATAGTTAAGCATTTGCTGACTTGTTCCTTCTTTAAATGTCTTCGTTATAGCTGCCGATGCTGATTGGGGCGATTGTAGAGTCAAGTCCATCCAGCCATTTTATGTTTCCTGGAAAATCGTTGTGATATTTTTTTGACTTCCTCTATTTGAAACCCTAGTTTTTTTACATTCTGTTGTCAAACATTTCTTCCGTCTCTTTTAATTCCTTATTAGATGTGTATTTATGTTCTCCTTTGAAACCCTTTTTTCAATTCTGTTCCTTGCTACTTGCTCTGAGACTTACTGCATCAATGGGAACAATAGAGGTTACTGAGGCTAAAGCACTTCTCCTACATCTAGTTTTCCATCTAATAATACTACAAGTATGTCAACTCATCTCATAAAAATGCAATCGCCTTACAAAATTAAAAATATCGTTAAGAGAGGCTATGGACATCAAAACTGATTGCCCATGCAAACAATTTGTTAAAAATATATTTTTTTTCAGGAATACTTATTAGCAGATAAAAATATGTCCATAACACCCGTAGCATTTTCATTGATGGCATCGTTTATGTCGGCAATTACCCTGTTAGGAGTTTCTAGTGAAAACTACACTTATGGATTTCAGTTCATCGTTATCAACTTTGCATACGGTATCTTCACTCCTGTGGCTGCTTACCTATATTTACCAATATTTTTTAAACTTCAGGCGACGAGTGCATATGAGGTGAGTATATTTTCACCTATTAAGTACCAAATAAATTAAATTCTCATTTGCATGGCTAGTGCAAGGGTGTAGATCGTTAATATAATACTACATAAACTATGCGGCTTTAAAGTTAATTTTATTATATCTTGTTATCTGGTGTAGGAGCCAAATTCAATTCCTCACGATGGAAACTAGTGAGCTTCAAAGATTTTAAACTCAAACTAAAGCAAAACTGAAAATTACCATATGCCACTAAGTTAAGTGTTCCACTAATGAACCAAGTTTCAAGATATGTCTTAAACTATTTTTTGAGGTCTAACAGACTCACTGCAATATTTGTCTTACTTTGCGCATGCTTTGGTCTCTGGTTGTTGATGATCTACTGGTAAGACTGACTGAAGCAGGCTTGAAGATGATCTAGTTATAATAATAACAGGTAAGCATGACAACGTTCTCTCAGAACGTATGCAAAGTGCACTCAACCTTCTCAGCACATGGTGTGCACAGGGAAGAATAAATGTCAATCCAAGCAAAACCGTAGTGATCCCATTCACAAAAAGAAGGGAGCTGGACCTTAAAACACCCACTTTGAGAGAGATAACGGTAGGGCTTTCAGAAAAGGTTAAATATCTTGGTATCGTTCTTGACCAGAAACTAACCTAGGACCCACACCTGGAATGAACTCCTTGGTAAAACATGGGGCCAAAAATCCTCCATCATCTGCTGGTCCTATAACACTGTTGTAAAGCCTATTATAACCTACGCCTGCTTAGTGTGGTGGGTAAAAACAAAGGAAATAACAACACATCGGAAGATAACAAGAGTACAAAGGCTTGCCTATCTGGGTACAACAGGGGCTATGCAAACGTGCTCCACAGCAGCTCTGGAAACCCTACTTGACCTCCTTTCGCTGCACATATGCATAGAAAAGGAGGCCTGGACCAGTGCGCATGAGCCACTCAGACACAGAAACTGACTGGTCACCTTAAAATTCTGAAGGACATCCAGATAGAGGCGATGACCAAACTAACCGATACAATGGAAACTCCATTTTGATCGCTCCTTTGAAGTGGTAATTGAAGACCGCAATACTACAGGGGAAAGACTAAAACAACTAGAGGGGAGATCACTTGTCTGGTACATAGATGGATTATAGATGAAAGAAGGAGTGGGACCTGTGTCGAATCTCTGCACCTTTAGGAAACACTCCCACCATCTTTCAAGCAGAACCAAATGCTATCAATATGACCATATCTGAATGTGCCAAAGGAGATCTAAGAAGTGCAAAGATCTATATCCTATCAGATAGTCAAGCAGCCTTAAAATCCCTAGCATCTAGCAGAATCAGCTCCCGGCTAGTGTGGGATTGTCGGATGGCTGCAGATCAACTGGCAAACAGAAATAGACTAACCCTAATGTGGGTACCAGTGCACGAGAGTGTGGAAGGCAACGAAGCCGCTGACTAGGTCGCACGGAATGGTGCACAGCCTGCCTTTTGTGGGCCTGAACCATTCTGTAGCATCTCTAGAGGGCACGTAATGAATAAACTGAGAAATGGGGAAAAAGGCGGAAAGAGACACATTGGGTCAATGCACCTGGGCAGAGACAGGCCAAAAGACTCATCTATCACTCGCCTAACTACACAAAAAAGCTTCTCAAGGTACAAAAAGATGAGATAAAACTGGTCGTAGACCTTCTCACTGGACATGGCCCTTGGAGGTACCACCTAAAGAAAATAGAGAAAACCACTGACGAACAATGCAAATTCTGACAAACTATGGCTGAAGCGTCAGAGCACCTACTCTGCGAATGTCAGGCACTGACTCGCCAAAGGTTGAGGCTCCTGCAGATCTACAAAAGCCAACCCTCGAAATATTCTGAGGTTCTCGAAAGAAATAGGAATTTTCGTGTAACATAAAAGGACACAATGGATCAATGTGGTTAACGTGTTGAAGGGCAAATCTTGCCGAGCGACCCTCTACCTACTACCCTTTAGGCTCGAGTGCTTGAATTTGAGTAAAAGTTTCTTCTTAAGCTATCATTTTCTATATTCTGTTCATAATATTTCGATCATGCGTACATCCTGTTATCCTAGAGCATTTAAGTGTGAAGTCCCCGCCCCAACTACGTATGATTCTTTTCGCATCATTTAAGCCAACGAGCTAGTTTGTCAAATGGTAGTAAGTTGCAAGATTGGTGTACTCAAAATCTTTAAAGCTTCTTTAAATTACCTCTTTCTTGGCGTGGACTCTTTGTTTTACCTAACGGAAAATAAGGATACTTTGTACTATAAAGGGTAGGTATCATTACACCAAATTAGAAAAATAATTAAAGTCAACATGTCAATTCAGAAGGTACTTGCATGACTACCAGTTTACAGTTTCGGCCGGCATCGAAACAATTATAGTTTATATATTCCTACTGCTCAATGAGGTATTATGGTAGATTAACAGTGTCTGTAAAGTCACTGAATTATTAATGTTAATGTGCAATTTACTATTACCTAGCCCACGCTAAGTGTACCACTACGCATTCCCTTTGCCGGTTTAAGCACACTACAACCTTTAAACCCTTTATTACTTTATAGGACTTGAATCTTAAATGACTGGACTAATATGAGAATAGCGACTACGGCACTGCAGTATAGATTTATAATTATATTTCTTTGCATGAAATTTAAGAACTCTAATTGACTTTCTCATTACTTATTCATTGGTCGGCTCTAAATTTGACAATAATGGATTTAAATGAGTTACAGTTTAAAATTTAAGGACTTTAACTGACTTTCCGATCACTTATTCACTGGTTGAGTTTAAATTCGGCAATAATAAATTGCAATGAGTTACTGTTTAATTGTGAATACTGAGAAATCGATTTTTGTGCTGACTTTAGTTTATTATACTGTTTAACTAGTGACTTTACTGTATTATTTAAACCAGCAGAACTTAACTGCGTTTTGGATTAAGTATAAAGAGAGATACTTTTCACTAAGACTGAGTTGCAGATCCACTGCTGAAGATCTAATCTTTGTGTCGACGTCTTGCTTTGAAAGTGGCCGTTTTCCGCAAGCAGCGGTACTGGGTACGTTGGCACGTTATATGGTTTTGTCTATAAAGTCACTGAAGTATTAATGTTAATGTACAGGGTGGCTCGAATTCGTGTCTATGTATGGGGAACTCGAAAACCGTAAGAGATACAGTGTCGGTCAAATTAAGGCAAAATTGCGCATTTAGATGCCTAACAATATGCCGTTTAGAAAGTTTTAAAATCCCGAGTATTTCCGGAGATATCCGGAAAAAACCGAAATTTTGAAAAATCTTTTTATTTTTTTCCTGGGCTTATTTAAAAACGGATTTCAAATTGAATTACACTTTTGCATTGCCACTTTTTCCGCTCTATCCAATGATGGTATCCAGTTTGAAATCTGACGTTTCGTCTTCAAGGGATCATCATCAACTTTCTTTTTTTAAATACGAACTTTAATTTTGTTTTTCGTTTTTCAGATGTTATTGGTGTTATTAATATGATTATGTGTTTTTATTTTTTTTTTATTTTTTTTATTTTTATTATTATTTTTTCAATTATATATTTTGCTTTGGCGTAATCTTAAATAATTTAAGGTAAGTACTTTTGAAATTTTTATATTCTATAAAAATATTTTATTTTGTTTTTTGTATTAAGTGGAAAATTGAAGGTTATTAAAAATACAAAATAGTAAAATTATTTCTTTCGAGAATATGGCCATGAACTATTACTCAAACAAGTTGCTGATGTTCTCTATTAAATAAATTTTTTAATTGGTTAAAAGTTGAAAATATCTTATCTTTGCACTAAGAAACTTGTTTGAGTAATAGTTCATGGCCATATTCTCGTAAAAAATAATTTTACTATTTTTTATTTTTAATACGGGCTCCAATTTTCCACTTAAAACAAAAACAAATATAATAGAAAAATAGAATATGAAAATTTCAAAAGTACCTACCTTAAATTATTTAAAATCACGCCAAAGCAAAGCATATAAAATAAAAATAATAAAAAATAATAAAAATAAAAAAAAATAAAAAAATAAAAACACATACTTATATTAATAACCCCAATACCATCTGAAAAACGATAAAAAAAATTATAGTTCGTATTTAAAAAAAGAAAGTTGATGATCCCTAGAAGACGAAACGTCGGATTTCAAACTGGGTATCATCATTGGATAGAGCAGAAAGAGTGGCAATACAAAAGTGCAATTAGATTTGAAATCCGTTTTTAAATAAGCCCAGGAAAAAAATAAAACCATTTTTCAAAATTTCGGTTTTATCCGGATATCTCCGTAAATACTCGGAATTTTAAAACTTTATAAACGGCATATTGTTAGGCACCTAAATGCGCAATTTTGCCCTAATTTGACCGACACTGTATCTCTTACGGTTTTCGAGTTCCCCATACATAGACACGAATTTGAGCCACCCTGTACAGTTTACTGTTACATCTGGTCTTCGAGACAGCATTAAACATATCAGTACTCACACTCTTTCCGAATATTAAGCATATTTATAAATGTCATGTTTTGCCAGTTTAAGCAGACTACAACCTTTAAACCTTTATTACTTTTTCAGGCTTGAATCTTAAACCGCTGGACTAATATGAGAATAACGACTACGGCGTTTTGTAGTACAGAGTTATAGGCATATTTCTCTGCATCAAATTTAAGGACTTTAACTGATTTTCGGATCACTTATTCACTGGTTGAGTTTAAATTCGGCAATAGTAGATTTAAATGAATTATTGTTTAATTGTGAATACTGGGAAATTGATATTTATGCTTGCGTTAGTTTATTATACTGTTTACCTAGTGACTTTACTGTATTATCTAAACCAGCAGAACTTTGAAATGAATTTTGGGTTAAGTATAAAGAGAGATACTTTTCACTTAGGACTGAGATGCAGATCTGCTACTGAAAATCTGAACTTTGTGTCGACGTCTTGCTTTAAAAGTGACCGTTCTCCGCGAGCAGTGGTACTGGGGACTTTGGCACGTTATATTGGTTTTATCTATTCTATAAAGTCACTGAATTATTAATGTTAATGTACAGTTTACTGTTACATCTGGTCTTCGAGGCAGCACTAAACATATCACTACTCACACCCTTTTACTTAATTAATTCGGGAATTACAGATTTAAATGAGTTACTGTTTAATTGTGATGCTGAGAAATTGATATTTATACTTGAGTTAGTTTATTATACTGTTTTACTAGTAACTTTACTGTATTATTTAAACCAGCAGAACTTAAGTGCATTTTGGGTTAAGTATAAAGAGAGATACTTTTCACTTAGGACTGAGATGCAAATTTACTGCTGAAGATCTGATCTTTGTATTATTGCATCTAATCTAAAGTTTGTTCTCTATTATCCTAAAAATTAAAATCTTACAATACAGATATTGTGTTTGGTTTAAGTATAAAGAGAGATACTTTTCAGTTAGGACTGAGATTCAAATTTACCGCTGAGGATCTGATCTTTGTATTATTACATCTAATCTAAAGTTTGTTCTCTATAATCCTAAAAATTATAATCTTATAATACAGAATTTTAACACTAGATTTAGGTTTTCTGCAGATTTGAAGCTCGAAAATGGTTAGTTAGGGTCTCGATTCAAGAATTATCCTGTATGTGCGGATTTCCTATAAACTGATGGTTTAATTGTTTCATCTGATCTTCTGATCCTTCCATTATTATATCAAGAAACGATAGTGATGAGGTTATGTCTTGATGTAAACTTTATAGAAAAGTAAACATTTTTGAAGTAGTTATAGACAGTTCTTCATCCTTCAAAAAATGAAGGTGTCGTTAACATACTAAGCTAAATTATAAGTTGCGCTTCGTTAGTTGGTATTGCATGTGTCTTCAACCACTTTATATAAAAACCTGCTACCATTGAAGAGAACCGTGATTCCATTGAAAAGCAATTTTACAGGTGTTTTGATAGTAATGGTCAACTGAGCCCAAAGGCATGTCAGGTTTACGTGTTTTAGGTAAATTATATGGTTTTCCTTTTCAACCTTTCAAACCACTCCATATAAAAATTTGAAAGTATAAAATCACCATAGCAAAACCACTTATAAGGGTATAAGCTTTGGATTAACATATAGCTTTTATATTTTAAATTTTAATATGGATTGGTTTGAAAGTTTAAAAAGGAGGAAGACTTGCCACTACCGTTCTTTGCTGTACTAGAAGTAAAGTGGGGTGGAATAATTAAGACATCAGAAAACCCACTCACACTGGGTAATACAAATCAGAACAACACCTCTTATTAAGAATAAAAGAACATATACATGCATATGCGAAAAATTACAATCTGGTATGGCAGAGCATCCAAGGTTAAAACATCATACTACTCAGTGATCTGGAGCTAGAATCTTGCATAAGGAATATCACTGGAGAAAGAGAAATTTTAAAGCAGCATAAAATGACGCCAAGAGTTTTCAGTATGCTAAGCTAATTGAATCAGATGTTGAGAAAGTGGGGATTTCATTTCATACCAATGCTCGCTCTAGACTTAATTTTTAGTGTTTACTTAAAAATGATCGTATCAAAACGATATAACCAGAAACATAATATAAACAACTTTTACACAAACTCTAATCTCTAATCCTTGTTGAAATTTTGTTGTGTGAACCAAAATTGTATCCTTTCTTGTTACAGTATTTGGAACTTCGATTTGGAAAATCTGCCCGAGTGGCTGCTTCTTTGGCCTATACTCTTCAAATGACATTATATATGGGAGTAGTGCTTTATGCTCCAGCATTGGCTTTAGAAGCTCTTACTGGCATCAGCAAAGTCACAGCAATTTTATCTACAGGTGAGCAATTTAGCAGAGAACAATTTGTATCCAGAGTTGTAGGAGATTTATTGAATAAAGGTCTTCATCAATGTTGGGGTTTGGAACTTTCGGCAAAATGCACTAAAACAGAGTTTTATCCACAATACCGAGATAGAATATTTGCACTCGACGCGTGTTTCGCTAACCATGTTAGCATCATCAGGGGATGATTAAAACTAAAATTAAAATATATCTAACTCTCTTTTATACTTCTGTTTGCTTAATCAAGCTTATTAGCTTTTCCATATTTTCCTCACCTTCCAATTTTCCCAGAGTTTGCTAGTTATTTTCCAGGATGTTGAGATTCGAATTGTGTATATTTTCATTTTACCTTTTTCTGGTATGCCTTCACTGATATTATTATTCGTTAATATTCAGCTGCACTCGCCGTTTTTTCCACTTATTACTTATTTTTTTCAACATCCTTGCCAACATTATATCAGACTAATTGAGCCTCTTGATCTCTCAGACACTTTAATTCACAAATTTTATAATAAACTTCTTTAAAAATGCTGAATTTAAAAGAAAATTAGGAAAGTAATTTCGTTAGAAACGCTTAAAGTGCACTCCCGAACTTCAGATCAAATGTTAGAAATCATTTAAAGGACACATTTTAAAATCGCGGGCGCGCTCATCGGATTTCTTCCAATTAATATATAATGCAGTTTTTGGTAAAACAATGGAAAATATATGTAAATATTAAATGTTATTGATAATGTTGAAGGAGAGCTCATCTTCCAATCAAATTACTTTAAAATAATTTTTGACAAATTAATGAATAATGCAGTTTTTGGTAAAGCAATGAAAAATATTAGAAACATAGTAAATATTCGACTAGTAACGAAGAAAGCTTCCAAAGCAATATAAGAACCCATAATTAATTTATCAACATACAAATAGATTGATTTATGAATGTAAAACTGAATATATTTGTAAGAATTTGAGCGGTATAAAAATAATATTTTAATTTCAGTGATTAATCAAAGGTCATCATGTAAGAAGAGGTTATTGTTTGATGGTTTGATGAATAGGGTGGTTTGGTTGCATAAGAGATACTCTTCCAACAAACTGACTTGGATATCAATTTTCTCTAATTAATATATAATGCAGTTTTTGGTAAAACAATGGAAAATATTTCAAAATATGTATTAAAAGTGATTGATAATGCTGAAGGAGAGCTCATCTTTCAGTCAAATTACTTTAAAATAATTTTTGGCAAATTAATGAATAATGCAGATGCATATTTTAATTTCAGTGATTATTCAAAGGTCATCATGTAAGAAGGTGGTAGTTATTGTTTGATGGTTTGATGAATAGGGTGGTTTGGTTGTATAAGAGATACTCTTCTAACAAAGTGACTTGGATATCAATTTTCTTTAATTAATATATAATGCAGTTTTTGGTAAAACAATGGAAAATATTTCAAAATATTAAATGTTATTGATAATGTTGAAGGAGAGCTCATCTTCCAATCAAATTACTTTAAAATAATTTTTGGCAAATTAATGAATAATGCAGTTTTTGGTAAAGCAATGAAAAATATTCGAAACATAGTAGAAATTCGACTAGTAACGAAGAAAGCTTCCAAAGCAATATAAGAACCCAAAATTAATTTATCAAAATACAAATAAATTGATTTATAAATGTAAAATTCAATATATTTGTAAGAATTTGAGCGGTATAAAAATAATATTTTAATTTCAGTGATTAATCGAAGGTCATCATGTAAGAAGGAGGTAGTTATTGTTTGATGGTTTGATGAATAGGGTGGTTTGGTTGCATAAGAGATACTCTTCCAACAAACTGACTTGGATATCAATTTTCTCTAATTAATATATAATGCAATTTTTGGTAAAACAATAGAAAATATTTCAAAATATTAAAAGTTATTGATAATGCTGAAGGAGAGCTCATATTCCAGTCAAATTACTTTAAAATAATTTTTGGCAAATTAATGAATAATGCAGTTGCATATTTTAATTTCAGTGATTATTCAAAGGTCATCATGTAAGAAGGTGGTAGTTATTGTTTGATGGTTTGATGAATAGGGTGGTTTGGTTGTATATGAGATACTCTTCTAACAAAGTGACTTGGATATCAATTTTCTTTAATTAATATATAATGCAGTTTTTGGTAAAACGATGGAAAATATTTAAAAATATTAAAAGTTATTGATAATGTTGAAGGAGAGCTCATCTTCCAATCAAATTACTTTAAAATAATTTTTGGCAAATTAATGAATAATGCAGTTTTTGGTAAAGCAATGAAAAATATTCGAAACATAGTAGATATTCGACTAGTAACGAAGAAAGCTTCCAAATAAATATAAGAACCCAAAATTAATTTATCAAAATACAAATAGATTGATTTATGAATGTAAAACTCAATATATTTGTAAGAGTTCGAGCGGTATAAAAATAATATGTTAATTTCAGTGATTAATCAAAGGTCATCATGTAAGAAGGAGGTAGTTATTGTTTGATGGTTTGATGATTAGGGTGGTTTGGTTGCATAAGAGATACTCTTTCAACAAACTGACTTGGATATCAATTTTCTCTAATTAATATATAATGC
>MU183941.1:100717-156716 GCA_016904865.1 Pissodes strobi
GTAGTTATTGTTTGATGGTTTGATGAATAGGGTGGTTTGGTTGTATAAGAGATACGTTTCTAACAAAGTGACTTGGATATCAATTTTCTTTAATTAATATACAATGCAGTTTTTGGTAAAACAATGGAAAATATTTCAAAATATTAAAAGTTATTGATAATTTTGAAGGAGAGCTCATCTTCCAATCAAATTACTTTAAAATATTTTTTGGCAAATTAATGAATAATGCAGTTTTTGGTAAAACAATGAAAAATATTCGAAACATAGTAGATATTCGACTACTAACGAAGAAAGCTTCCAAAGTATATAAGAACCCAAAATGAATTTATCAAAATACAAAATAGATTGATTTATGAATGTAAACTCAATATATTTGTGAGAATTTGAGCGGTATATAAATAATATTTTATTTCAGTGATTATTCAAAGGTCATCATGTAAGAAGGTGGTAGTTAATGTTTGATTGTTTGATGAATAGGGTGGTTTGGTTGCATAAGAAATACTCTTCCAATAAATTTAGTTTTAGTTTTTTGATTAAACAATGGAAAATATTCGAAACAGAGTAAATATTCGACTAGTAACAAGGAAATCTTTAATATTATATTAGACCTCAAATTAGTTTATCAAGACACAAATAACTTAATTTGTGAATGTAAAACTCAAGGTATTTGTAAGAATTTGAGCCAAATAAATTAATATTTTGATTTCAGTGGGTTTCTACAATTAATATGGTGTCACGTTAACGCTTCCCTTATATAAAAAAATGTCGGAATTTTCGGAAAACCTTAGGATATTCAAAACAAACGGATAGATGGAAAATCGATAGTATTTGTCAAAGATCATTTTGATGAGAAAAAAGAGATAGAGAAATTTGGTTTGAAAGTTTTTTGGAGTTGACAAACTTTTGCCTAAGAGTTTTATTTCACACCCTGTATATCTTATTCTTCATTTAAAAAATTGTTTATAATTATAATTCATGTTGTTTTAGGCTTAGTCTGCACGTTTTATTCTACTATCGGAGGAATGAAAGCCGTACTAATAACTGATGTATTCCAATCACTTCTTATGTTTGTAGCAGTATTTAGTATAATTGGTAGAGCTTGGCTAGATACAGGAAGTTTTGCAGAAATATGGCGAATCGCTGAAGAAGGGAATAGAACTGATTTATTGAAGTAAGTTTAAATCGTACCATTTTTAATTTATTCAACTTTGCTTCGTTTGTAAATCCGACTCGTTCGCGTGAGAAACATGATCTTGTGAAATCCATGGGTTTAAATAAATTAGTAACATATTTCTCATAATCAAGCCTCATTCAGTTTGGTTGGGGTTTGGCAACTTCGGTAAAAAAGCACTAAGAGACAGTTTTATCCACAATACCAACACACATTTTTTGTTAGCATCATCTGGAGATGATTAAAACTAAAACTCAAGTTGTTTTAATCATCTCTTGATGATGCTAACATTATTTTCATATCTCTTTTTATGGCAATGGCACACATACTAAAGAGAGATGGCTTACAACGAGCGGTGTGTGTGCGAAGATGCGGCGCTTGAATAGCTGTAGGTTGTAATTTGGGGGAAACAGATGTCCTGGGAGTGAGTTCCACAGCGATGCGGTGCGCTAGACAACGAAGTCCTTGTAAAGCGATGTTCTAGGTGTTTCCAGTTTAACAACGAACGGGTGCGCTCTGGCCGTCTGTCGTGACTGTCTGACAGGCGTTGCTGGGGGCGAGATGGGGCGGGCCAAAGCCAGGGAACATATGTCGTGAAAATATCTGTAAAACAGGGATATCTCGGCCACATGTCTGCGGTGTTCCAGACTATCCAGATCCCGGGTTAATTTGGGGTGGCCGACAAGACGCTTTGCTCTCCTCTGAATGGAATCCAGCAGCTTTAGGGTTTGCTTCGGTGCGGCACCCGAACCCTCTCCAGATCTTGATTAATTGCTGTAATCTGCTCCAGTCGCTGGTAAAGGTTTTTCCGATCTAAATTGGGAGACGCGGGTCCTGTCGTCTGCAAAACTGTTAAGAGGATTATTGGTTTCGATCAGTAGGTCATTAATATAGATGAGGAATAGAGTTGGTAAAAGTATTGCCCCCAGAGGCACGCCCGCGTTAATGGTGAATGTGTATAAGATGTGTTCATCAACTGCAACTTGCAGAGATCCATTTTTAAGGACACTGGCAATCCAGCTGCAGAGAGAGGCTGGCGGTATGAAGGAAGGCAGTTTGTTAAGCAATCCGACATGCCAAACTCTGTCGAATGCCTTCGAAATATCCAACGCAATCGGTCGAAAATCTCCTTAGTTCTCAATTGCCCTACTCCATATATAAGTGACATAGGCCAATATATCTTCTGTCGAACTATTTTTGCTAAAGCCGTATTGATTATCGCTAATTAACCTGTGCAGCGGGAAAAAATTGGATGAAGACCGCCCAAGATAGATCGACATGGAAGTCACTGGAAGAGGCCCATGTCCAGAAGTGGACGAACACAGGCTAAAGAAGAAGAAGAAGAAGAAGAACCTGTTGGTCTCAAGGTACCGTAAGATGGTGTTACTTCGGACAATTTTTGGATTCTTTTTGGAATATATCGAAAATGAGTTTGCATATGGAGCTGCAAATTTGCATAAGGGCATTACCCGTACTGAACTATGTTTCTAGCATAATAGCTAATTTTTGGTCTTTTTGTTTTATTTTATTTTTTTAAATTTTCACTGTCCGAAGCTACCAGCATTTTTGGGGTGAATTCGGACAGCCCAAAATATCAATGAATAACGCAATATTTAGTAGCTTCGAACAATTTTTTCCGAAAAAAAAATTTTTTCTTAGGTTATCTACCTACTTAAAAAAATGGAGTCATGTGTTTTTTAAAGAAACTTTATTTTTACATAAAAAAATACAAGATTACTGTCAAAAAAGGTAAAAAATAAAAACAATTTCTTATAAACGTTACAAAAAACAAAATGAATAATACGAACGTATTAACAACACACGAAAAAATAAAACTAAATTTCTTTCTGAAGGTAAAAAAAGCCTATTCAAACACAATATTCTTTGGCAGTCTCGTCTCAGAGGAATCGGAATCAGATTGTTCATAATAATATCTGAAACCGGCACAACACTTTCATCGTCTACAATTGGAAAGAAAAAATAGATGTCTTGGTTATTTAGGGACTTTTTTCTCATAAATCATATTAGGCAAGACTCTCCTTCTTGATAATCCTCTTTAATTTGCCCAACATAATATTTGTATTTTGCGCAATTGGCAAGGGGCACTTTTACTCCTACAAGCATATTAATTTTTTGCTTAAGATTAGAATCACAACTTTCAGTCTTTTCATTTGTTTGCATTTTTTCCTTCAACGCACTTAGAGGAACTTCGTCCTCGGAAGAACTGGATGAAATGTTTTCAGTCTTATTGAAACAAGGAAGATCACCATCTAATGAACCATCCAATGACATGGTCTCAGCTTCGACCTCTTCGTTATCTTGAACATCAATATTATCTTTTTCATTATCGGGCTTATTTTTGGCTACATTGTTGTTGTTGTCAGAAAAATGTTTTTAATAAACTGGTTCTCCTGGTTTAATGTTCACCCGCTTCCTTCTTGTTTTGGGGCGAATTTCTGGGCTTCTCGAAGTATGCAAAAAATTCAGTAGGGCCTCAGTAACTTGGGGCTGCGCTGGTTCTGGAAGAATTCTTAGCCTCTTTATTACAGCATCAGGGTTAAAGGGCGAAATGCCGCATGCCCGAAATCCTGACAGAATGTTTTGTCTAGAGCAAATTCCTATCCCGTCCAATGTGGATTTTAAGAGCCGTGAAAATCTGATTTCTGAAATGGCCCCTTTTTTTTCATATTGCAATCAGTAAGAACGGCTCTCCATGCTTTTTTAATTGGGGCAAAATAAGCGACTTCTAGCGGCTGGCACAGATGTGTCGAGTTTGGTGGAAGTAGTATGAATCTGATATTGCTACTTTCACATTCTTGAATAACCTCTAATGTGAGATGGCTTGTGAGGTTATCACCTATCAATATTTTAGGCCCTTTTTTTGTCGGAAATAGGGCTGGATAATTTGTCGGAACCATTCCAAAAAGGTGGTTGATTCGAACCAACCACTTTTACTTAAGCTATAACGGCAACCGTGAGGTCCTTCTTCTTCCCATTCCTCGTACCTATGCTTAGCTTTATACACAACAAATTGAGGTAAAAGCTCACCAGCAGCTGAAGCAGCCATCATACTTATGTTTGTTTTGGATGAATCAATGATCCTATCGCAGTGCTTTGCACCACGCTTGCAAATGACTTTTGGCTTTCCAGGGTCGTCGCTAAAATTTGTCTCGTCATAATTGACTATTTCTGGTGGAATGTCAACAAGCGAATTTTTTAAAGAATCACAGTATTCTCGTATTGTGGTTTCATTGACTTCAGCTCTACATCTTTTTATGTTTTGGGTAAGGCGAATAGTCAGTTCCTTATGTCGTTCTAGAAAATTCTTTGTCCAGTCTCGGCCAGGGGTGTTGTTTTTCCATTTTTTTATTTGCTTATGTTTTCTATTCATATAACTTTGTACTATTTTTCTAATATCAAATTCAGTTAGGGGGAATTCTCATTCTGCACTCAATAATATTGCACGCTTGAATTCATTTTCTTCAGCAACAGATAAAATTTGCTGACCGCCATGCCTCTTGCTGTGAATTCCTTTTATTTTATCACAGATAGTTGATTTTGGGATCTTGTAATACTCGGCAGCTTCCCTGATAGTTTTTGTTCCGGATGTTACCGATAAAATGACCCTGTCAACCATTTGGGGTTCATAATTCGTATAGTTGCGGGTCCCTAGCACCCTTTTATACTTTCGACCCATGTCCGAAGTCACCTGAAAAATGCCGAGTTTTGTTTTATAAATCACCCTGTACAAAAAAAAGTAACCAGCAAATTCTTGTGTAAATTTGGTCAAGTCTTAATGAAACATTGAGTATTGACCACAGCTAACTCCTATATCATAATACTGAAGCAGACAAGCTGCACACTACTTACTTTTTCGATGTTTGAAAAAACTGTTAAAAGAATGGCGCCAAAATACCCTCAAAAATTGTAAATACTTGCGCGCTGTAGCAACAAGCCACCTCGAATGATTAAAGGAAACTAAAATCACAGTATTTCCGACGCCAGACACACAGCTTTCACGAAGCGGATCCCGACTTGCCACGAATATGTAGTACAACTGCCGAATGTCCGAAGCTACCTGCATCGTCCGAAATGACACCATCTTACGGTACTTGAGTAGTTGCTGATTGACTACACGTTCCATGACTTTGAAGCAAGGCAATTGTACGATAGTTTGAGGGCGTAGTATTCTTGCCTTTTTTTCGAACAGGTTGCACTCGAGTCTCGAGCGACTTTCCAAGAAGATGGAAGATGGGTAAATTCCTTTTCGATAAGCTGGAAAAAATGGGTGTTAGTTCGTTGGCACAGTTCTTTAACACGATGGCAGGTATTCCGTCCGATGTTTCGGTATTCTGGATAAAACTCTGTTATAGTGCATTTTGCCGAAGGCTCCAAACCCCAACATAGTTCTCGAGAACTCCAAAAGTAAAAAATAAGGTGGCATTGAAAAGTAATTGAATGTCCTTTAAAATGATGTATAACATGATATCCCTTTCCATTTAAGATTTTTAAGATTAGTCACCTCCGCTTAGAGGTTGAATCTGGGGTCATGATTATACCAAAAAGATGACCCCCTTGAAATAAGATAAAAAAAAAACTCTGGTCCAAATTTTTCAGTGGGTCACCCTGTATATACTATATGATGACAACAGTTTATCTTTCCTTTTTCCAGTTTTAATCCAGATCCTACTGTGAGACATTCCTGGTTTACTTTAATTATTGGAGGAGGCGTAACTTTCCTTTCGCTATATGCTGTAAACCAGACCCAAGTTCAAAGATACCTGACATTGAAAGATGTCAAAAGTGCGCAAAAGGCTTTATGGTGGAACTGGCCTATATTGACGGCACTGAGTCTCGCCACATCTTTTTCAGGTCTAGCTATTTATTCAAGGTATTTTAATTGCGATCCAGTAACAGCAAACTATATCAACAGTGCCGATCAGGTAATTATTTATACGTATATATTGTATATTAAAATAATTGTTTAGGCAACTTATAACTTTTCAGTTGGAGAGTGTGGATTTCGCTTTTCTCTCTGAGCACACCTTCAGTCGTAAATTTTAAAATCATCTGCTCATTAATGCATTGAATGCTGCAATTTCTATAGCTAGAAAACTAGAATCGCGAACTACAACAACATTGTTATTGCCTAAAAATATCACTGTTTATAACGTTGATGCAGCTGTTCTGAAAATTCAGTGCTCATTATTCATCATGGAAAATTCACTGCCGACAGTTCAGCGCGACCCCAATTCATTGCGAGCACAGTTCATCGCCTCCACGATTCACCGTTCCCACATTTCATCGTCCACAATTCACTGCAGCTATTTATAAAAAAAAATACATTAAAAAAATTGTTTGGTTTGTGTCGAAACGTTTGTAACTGGGGGGTTAGTTTGGGTTAGCTTGTTGGTGGAGTTCCCGGTGCGTGCAAAGCGAGCTGAGATGTAAAATTCGAGATGAAAAGTTCGTGGACGTTGAATTTTCCAGAGGTGAATTGCGAAGGGTGAATCGCTATTTAGATAATAAACCCGAGATAGCACCGTTTCATATTATCCATAAAAAACTTATAAGAACAAATCTTACGATGAATAGACTTAGGGGCGATGAAGTGCCAATATCTAATATTACTTTAATTTCGAAGACAAACAGTTAAACACAAGAAGGAAACTAAACCCAACCAGAAATTGATGAAAAAAGACATGATAAATATTTCATTGAGTGCGAATATAAAGTCTCATTTTGTATTTTTACTCAACTCAAAATCAAGTCAAATGCTAGGAACTTGCATCATTTTTTCTAACGACTTAAATATAACACAACTTTTTGCATATACTCTTTACATATTTTATACCGTTTTAATTTGACAATGATTTTTATTTTTTTAGCTGATGCCATATTACGTCGTCGATAGCATGGGTCATATACCAGGACTTTCAGGGCTATTTGTAGCTGGAATATTTAGTGCGGCTTTGTCCACAGTATCGGCAGCGTTAAACAGTTTAGCTGCTGTAACGATCGAAGATTATTATAAGGTAATTAAAAAATCTAGCAAATATAGAATAATGGATCATCTATATGCCTAACGACTCGGCTATGTCTTTAGATGGGAATTTGAGCCGAAATGTCTACTTCCGGAATTTTACTCCTTTACATCATCATTTGGTTTATCAAAACGATGAACCCTTATGTAACTCCCGTTATAAGAACATTTCTCAGCTGCAAAAATATACGTATTACCTTTTATTATACCCTTTATTAGTCTCGTCCAGGAGTTAGAGGAATACAGTATATCTTTTATACTATGGAATGGAATAATGTTCATATAGCATACATCAATTGATCTGTTGTTTGGTTTCGACGTTCTATGGTTGTCTATATTCTTGCCCTTGAAGAGTTTGATCAGGATTAGCTGTTGCATATTCCTGATTACCTTCACATCCAAGTACTGAATCATTACAGCACGATATAGGCAGCCATAGTGAAGATTATAAACAAAGCTAGGTGAAAAACAACGCTGGTATAAGAAAAGAATTTAAAAACGTAGAAACGAAACCACAGATCAATGGTTGTATTTAATACTGGCGCTTTCATTGGGAGTAATCTCGATACCGATTCAGAACTTGAATGTGAAAGCAATCTGGCAAATGCCAAGCAGCACATGATCCTGATAAAAGTCTACAATGGCAGTAATGGCACGAGGATATAATTAGCAATCATTCAGATTGTGAGCCATAGAGAAGATTATAAGGAAAGTTAGGAGAAAAAGAACGATGATAGGAAGAAAAGAGATTAAAAACATAGAAACCAAACCACAGATCAATGGCTGGATGAATCAAAATCAAAATCATTTAATGGTGCCATTATACAAGACAGTATTTACACAAGTCAGGATATAAAATAAACAGCTTGCATCCAAAAATGCAGACCTACACTAGGTTAAAATTATAAAATAGACATGGATATTGAAATATAATATATAATACACTACAGATAGACATTATGCAACACTAAAATTAAAATTTATGATTTAGAAACTCCCTGTGACTCTAAAAAGCATTATTTGTCAAAAGTTGCTTCATTATGACCTTAAACTTGTTTTCTGGGAGCTCTCTGATTTGGATAGGAAGGTGGTTAAAAAATTTAACTCCTAGATACCTGGGGCAATTCCGACACCTCTCCAAGCGGCAGTAAGTTGGCAGGAAATTGTGTTTGTGCCTGGTGTCATAGCTGTGGACACCACTGTGCACCCCATACGTTTCGCTGTTTGCCCTCACATGAAGAAGACTGTCCAAGATGTATTGGGACGGGAGAGTCAGAACTGCAAAATCTTTAAAAGCCCTCCTGCAGTCATCCCTAAATCCCAATCCCGCCACGACCCGGACAGCCCTCCTCTGAAGACCGAAGATACGGGCAACCCTAGGTGCATGATCCCACACCAGCAGGGCCTAACTCATAACTGAGTGGAACAGAGCGAAGTAAGCAGTTCTGAGAACGGAAACGGTAACGCACCGAGACAGACGTCAGAGCGCAAACAAGCCACTTCCAAGCCGCTTTGCCACTTGGTCTACATGAGCATCCTACCTAAGTCCGGGATCAACAGTTACACCCCTTGACAGGTGGTGTGCTGTCATTAGCACCTCCAAGATCTCTCAGTGAGAAAACCACCTGCTTCGTTTTATCTTGGTTCAAAAGCAGCTTGTTTGCCTCAAACCACCCTGCAGCATTCTCCCGTGCCACCCCAACCATTCCGTAGCACTCTCTAGGGAAACGCTGACATAAAAAGGGTCGTGTCATCAGCAAAGAGTGTGTATTTAGTGTCTTTGTCACCAAATGGTAGATCGTTTATAAAATAAAAACACAAGGTGGGTCCCAGTACAGAGCCCTGGGGAACCCCTATTGTGACAGCACTCTCCGAAAATGACATTTTTAGGTGGTTAATTATCCCTCATTTCATTAAAATATATTTCAGAAAATTTAAATGAACTTGTGGAAGGAGGAGTTATATTCTTAAAGTTTTTTAATGGACCTGATTGACTATCTGGCACCTCTTTGATAAGATTATGAGCAATGTTGCAGAAAAAGTTATTAAATGAATCCGGAGATCCATTGAGGCAAGAACGCTCCCTACGGTCCGTCTTTCGTTGTTCATTAATAATATCCCACAAGGTCCCGGTAATTTGCAAATACCTTAACCTCCCTTATTGCACCACTATATTGTTTCTTGTAGTCCCCATATTCCTTGGCCAATGCCAGTTGACCATGTTCTTGATTAAATTCTGATTTCCCTTAGGTTGTCATCAAACCAAAATGTGTTACCTGGCTGATCAGAACGAATAGTTATTGTGTTTTGAAGTGAAAACTTCATTACTAAATGAAAAAGTTTTGTATTCTATGCAAAAATTGATTTTTGCATGGAATGCAAAAGTTTTTCATTTAGTACATTTCGTACATGCACACAGTCTTCACTCTTCATTTAAAACTTCTTTAGGCGCGTTTTGCAATTTTTTTTGCGGGGGTTGAATGAGACCGAGCCGTCACGCATCACGCGTCATGCTCGGATATGTAACGTAACGCTCCTTCTACTGGCATGTTCCCGTATGCATTTCTACATTCCGTAAATGTATATGGCATCTCGGTGTTGTTATTGGTCAAACCATTCAATTTGAACTCTATCCAATCAACGCGCGGGTGCCATAATCGTGTACGGAATGTAATTCGGTGCCATATTCAGTTACGGAATGTAATAAATACTTTTGCAGTATAAATATATTCCGAAGGCTTCAAAGAGTATGGTAGAAGTTCGGAAAGGATAAGAGGTTTCTTTTAAAGACAAGCGTCTTCAAACATGCGTTTGTAGTTCGTACTAACTGTTAACTTCACGCATGGCACTTCGCTCGCTTCGCTCGCTCCGGGGTGCAATCAAGCAAAACTAACCAAAACTAACCAAAACTAACCCAAACTACCCCAAATTCAAAAAAAAAAAAATGTGTGTGCTTAAGACCACACGATAGAAGTGAAAACTTCGACAAGCGGGGTCATCGTTTATCACAATTTCGATCCGAGCCTTCGTTGCAGAGATACGGGCGAAAAACAGTTTTCCCCCTAAATCCCCCCTTAAATTAGAGCCCCGTTCCCCCGTATGGTCTAAGGTAGCTACCCATGGGGCGCACTTACCATAAAAATGTCGACCCCCGTACCTCGTCCCGTTCTCCCGGAATTAATTATTTAAGTTTTTCCTTCTCTCCCCTCCCCTGGCCAAACGTGGGGGGTACGGGGTCCCGTTTTCGTCCAGGATCTTATTTTTACCCCGCCTACATCCCCTGAAAATTTCGGCCCTCTACCTATACGGGAACATGCCAGTATAAGAAGCGTTACGTTACATATCCGAGCATGACGCGTGATGCGTGACGCGTGACGATGCGGTCTCATTCAACCCCCACAAAAAAAATTGCAAAACGCGCCTAAAGAAGTTTTCACTTCAAAAAGAAACAAACATAACCTTAAAAAAAAATTTTTAAAACACTTGCCACTGACGGGAGTCGAACTCGGAGGCAAACCGAAGCATCGTATCAGAAGCACAGCATCTAACTACTGCCGCCACCAGGTTTGCTAAGTATGGTCCACTGAATCGCAAAGACATGCTGCTCAATAAACTGATATTACATTGAATCATAAGTGCATATGGCACCGATTTACATTCCGTACACGCATATGGCACTCGAAGTTTGATTGGTTTAAATTTTAAATCCAACCAATGGGATAGTGCTAGGTGCCGTATACATTTACGGAATGTATAAATGCTTCCCGTATAGGTAGAGGGCTGAAATTTTCAGGGGATGTAGCCGGGGTAAAAAGAAGATCCTGGACGAAAACGGGACCCCGT
This sequence comes from Pissodes strobi, assembly GCA_016904865.1. Taxonomy (NCBI): domain Eukaryota; kingdom Metazoa; phylum Arthropoda; class Insecta; order Coleoptera; family Curculionidae; genus Pissodes; species Pissodes strobi. Next base: position 111,775 of record MU183941.1, read on the forward strand.
ACCTCCCGTTTGGCCAGGAGAGGGGGGAGAAAGAAAAAACTTAAATAATTAATTTCGGGAGAACGGGAAGAGGTACGGGGTCGAAATTTTTATGGTATGTGCGCCCTATGGGGGGCCACCTTAGGCCGTACGGGTGGGGGCCGGGGCTCTAATTTAAGGGGGAATTTGGGGGGGAAAACCGGTTTTCGCCCGTATCTCTGCAACGAACGCTGGGATCGAAGTTCTGACAAACGATGACCCCGCTAATTGAAGTTTTCACTTCTGTCGTGCGGTCTTAAACACACACCAAAATGTTTTTAGCTATATGAGAATACAGAATTCCGTACTATAGAAGGTATACTGAATGTAATCATTTTTATTTATCATATTCCTCTAGCTCCAGAATAGGGTTTAATGAAGGATATAATAAAAGGTAAAACGTATATTTTTACAGCTGAGAAATTTACTAATAATGGAAGATGCACATCATGCACAAATGCTAAATCTTCTTTTGCCAGACTAGTTCCATAAGGGTTCATCGCTTCAATAAACTAAAAATGATAGTAATATTTCAGAAGCGGACATTTCGGCTGAAATTCCCATCTAAAGACATAGATATCGTGTTGTAGAGATATATATGCTAAAGACAGTATTCTATATTTTCTGCAGAATATTTTTCTCTTGGCTTTCATTATAATCTTCACTATGGCTTCTATACCTTCATGCCCATAGGGATTCTAGGGATTCTGATCAGGATCAGCTGCTTCTTGATAGTTTCCTGATTGCCTTCACATTCAAGTTCCGAATCAGTATCATTACTACTCTCGGCGAAAGCACTGCTATTGAATATAGACATTGTTCCGTGGTTTCGCTTCTACGTTTTTAAACTCATTTCTCCATGCCAGCGTTCTTTTTCTCCTGGTTTTCCTTATAATCTTCAGTATGGCTGTCTATATCTTCGAGCCGTTGGATACTTTGATCGGGATCAGTTAAATACAGACATTGATCTGTGACTTCGTTTCTTCGTTTTGAAACCCTTTTTTCTGCACCAGCGGTCTTTTTTCTTCTGACTTTCTTTATAGTCTTTTCTATGCTGTCTATATCCTTGTCCCCTTAGAGATTTTATTCAGGATCAGCTGCTGCTTGGCATTTTTGCTAATTTTATTCCCATTCAAGTTTTGAATCAGTATCAAAACAACTCCCACATACAGCCATTGATCTGTGGTTTCATTTTTTCGTTTTTAAACTCTTCTCTACACCAGCGTTCTTTTTTCTTCTTACTTTTTTTGTTATCTTCGCTATGGCTGTCTTTATCCTTGTCCTTTTGGAGATTTTGATCAGGATCAGCTGCTGCTTGGCATTTTCCTGATTTCCTTCACATTCAAGTTCGGGATCAGTTTCTTGACTATTCCCAACGAAATCACTGCTATTACATTCAGTTATATAACCTATTCGATTGATCGTACCATCCATCGCCTCTTGAAAGTTATTATCATCAGTTCGATCACGTTTAGAAGATCCAAGTTGAGACTATCGAATTGATTGTCTGCCAAAAATTATTCATTAAAAATGGTTAAGAACAATTTATATAACTTTTTACAGGTGATGTGAATTTAAGGGAGAAGTTCTTTTCATCTAGTCTAGTTCAAAAAAAGCAGTTGTGTCAAAGACCTTTTTCTGACTCAGAACCGATAAGAAAAGAGAAATAAAATTTGTTCAAAAAATCCTGTTAAATTTGACAAATAGAGTAATAAATGTATTTATATAAATGTTGAGGCTTCCTAACAGTTTAAATCGAAATCACAACCTTATTAGCTTCGGTATCACAATGTTATTAGCTTCATTATCTTTCAGCCTCTTTATAGAGTCATCTTTAAACGAGAGATATCCATGCGAGCTGCATCTCTTCAAACGAAGTTCATTGCCCTAATTTATGGGTTTATATGCTTAGGAGTAGCATTTTTAGCTCAATTCTTGGGAAGTGTCCTTCAAGCTGCCTTAACAATTTTTGGAGTAGTTGGCGGCCCACTCTTGGGCCTATTCACATTAGGAATGTTTACTCTCACTGCGAATGAAGCGGTAAGTAAATTAAATTATATTTATATATGAAGTAATCATTAATTTGAGTTACTCACTAACTGTTTACTATAATATTTTATTTATTTTCAGTCTACGTGTCAGCGAATTTGTATGCAATAAAAATCATCTCTTTAAGACAGGATTGCCCAAAATTTTTGCTCTACTCTGTAGAACAAGAATTCTATCCGTTTCCCAACCACGATACCTTAAGAGAGCTGAAAGCAAAGTATGGTTTCGAACCACAAACACACCCCTGCTAACCCCAACAGCAACATTATCTATGTGAGAGTTTCACATTAACCTTGAGTCAAAAATAACTCCAACAATTAACACCTCAGTTTCTGTTTTTATGTCCACTTCATCGCTAGACAATGAAATTATCATTTGGTTGGTCTTTGCCTCATTTAAAGCAAGGTTATTCCCATGAAACCAGGTAGCAGCTGCTCTGCTGACTGCGTCTCACGCAATCCCATTACAGGCTTTAAATCTCAGGCTAATGACAGTATTATCGGCAAAGAGATTGAAGTCAGCAGTATCATTTCTTTCGGGAAGGTTATTTATATACTAAAAACAGAAGGGGTCCTAGAATTGATCCTTGTGGAGCACTAGCTTCTAACTGCAATCATTCTAACACGTACCCGAACCCACTAAGATCTATTACCGAGATAAGCTTTCAAAAGTAGCAGGCTTGTTGCGTCAAAATTATTTGGCTCAAATTTGCTAATGAGTGGAGCATGAGTCAAATGCCTTGCTCAACTCACAAAATGATTATAGATTCGCAAATGGGTCGAGTATCAATGTAACAAATTCTATTATAATAGAGATTCTGCCAGTCGATGAGACAGTACTTTATCTGAGGGTAGAAAGTGTTTTTGCAGGTTGAAGAGCATAGAGTGAATGGTTCGTATTGGATCATCTGAACAATCGGTCATTTCGACCAAGCAAAATCAAGGCAATTTAGGTCGAAGGGTTATATTGCAATTTTTCTGAACGAATTTAGAGCGTTTGTCATGTTTCTGGTCGCTGCAAAGATTTGTCCAAGTGAGGAGGCAATCTAAAATTGTGTCACCACTCCATCTGCATGGCATTACAGTTATCTCTTGACTTTAATATGTACTGAACGTTCATTTCCAAATACGCATTAACATTTCATTCATAATTATGCTTCGAATAATTTTAGGGTTCGGTTACTGGATTAGCATCTGGACTTGCCATGGCATTATGGATGGCTTATGGTCCGAAACCTCCTATTCCAACACTTCCTATGACCACAGATGGTTGTAACGCAACATTTTCCAACAGGACTTTAACCACTAATGCTGCTTCAAATGATGATAGGTTAGTATAATTACAGGCATTAGCCTCACTAGAGACATAACGCTGCATCATAGCATATCCCTAAATTATTTTTGGTACTCCAGACAATAGTTGCGACGTACTGGCTTTGCTAAAAATAATAAATACAAGCTTTGCAAGTACAGAGGTAGAGAGGTTATAGCTTATTCTTTTTGAATAGGTTGTTTACGAAATTTGTGATGAAAATCAATTTTTTCATCATAAAACACTGGATTGTGGTCTATAATTGAAGCAGCAGATATGCTAAAGTCGCGCAAAGAGCTGGAACCCCGATTTTTTCCAGCATACCAAATGTATGTGCTTTCTATTTGATTCTGGTCAAATAGCATAATGAATTTTGTACCTCCATTTGAAAAATATCGTTCTGCAGACACTTGAAGATTATACACAGTTTTTCGACTGCATATATTTTGTTGATAAATAAATCAGGCCCTTTATTGGATGCTGAAGGAGCATAAGGATACGTCCATCGTCTGGATATTACCGTCACTGCCGATATTCCTCCACTTTCCCCACTCTACTTTATTGCTTATTAGGAAATTTTCTAAAAAAATATTTCCCATAAATAATTTTGTGATTTAATGGTCTGATTTATTTTTCAGAGAATATTTATGGCTGTATAGAGTCTCATACCAATACAATGGAGTAACTGGACTAATTACAACGTTGGTCATAGGCTATTTGATGAGCTTTATTATTCGGAAACTATCAGGTCGAAAAATTGAGGATGAGAATTATGACCCCAACTTGTTCATCCCTATACTTTCAAGGAAATTGAAGAAGGGCAAAGCAGAGCAACTAAATTTAGAAATTTTGTCCGACACCAACAAAAACTTAAAACATGACCCAGCTAAAGTAGAAGTTACGTTCTAGCAGAACTTATTTTAAAATATCAGTTACCTAAGCAAATCCGAAAACTTTGAATTGGACGTCTCAGGGAATACAGTTAAGTAGTCACCGCATCGATTTTATTTATTTCTACCTACTTTAAACTAATCACATGAGAAAATCAAGTAGGGGAAAGTTGGGTAAAAGAGCGCACTTAGTGGAAATACATTAACAAAATTCATATCAAGAATCACAAAAACGTGAATAGTTTATTAAAAGATATCCCATATTATCAGAGTCGTCTAGGAACATAAAATGCAAAACTCTTGAAGATTAAAAAATACAAATTATGTAAAAAACTGCGTATGCGAACTCTTAGCCGTACGAAGGGCAGAAAGATCATAAAGTGAATGCTAAGAGTAAGCATGGATCTTAATTAGGAATGTATTCAAATTCATTTTTGCACTGATCACAACTGAACGGTCCCAATTCTGCATATATTGTGCAGTCTTCATGATACAATGTCTTGCGTATGTTGCATGCAGTCCAGTCTGAATCGTAAATTTCGTTGCATCTTGGGCAGTGAATTTTCTGAGCTGTCATTTTTTCTTACTTTCTGTTCCTGTTAGTTTTCTTTTTATATATTTTGCGTTGCTTGTCATTTGTTGTTCCAGCCCACTTTTGTATGGCTTTTTTTGTCAGAATTTCTGACTTCTTTCCTTTCCTTTTTTCACGGTTCCATTTGCTTCAGGAAAAGGTTTTATTATTTCTGGTGATAACAAGCCTTTTAGTGTCGGAACAAATACCCCCATTTAAGCCTTAATGAGAAGTGGAAGGTTGAGGATTGTGGTCAGATTGAAGTCAAAATATTATGAGTTTGCTGAGGGGTATGCCATGCCGTCTTCTTCGCTCCATTCTCAAATCTTTGACAGTGGCCTGTCGGTTACAGTCGCTGGTGCAAAATTTTCGGGATTGGATACTGATGGGTCTGGTTTTTCAATTGAAGCTACTATTGAAAAAAACCTTGTCCAATAATTGGCATTATGTGATTGCCGGCCAGCATGAGAGACATGCCACTTTTCACACTCATGACTGTAAGCAGTTTGCCCAATGCCCATGCTGCGACATTTCTTAATGGGCAGCGAATGAGATGTGGCTTGAATGGCTCTCTAATATCAAAATAACTGAATAATCAATGCTGTTTTTCATGGTAGTTAATGTTAATGTAATTTTGGCGAGATTGCGTCAAGTTAGGTAGTTAAACAAAAATAAAATTATTTTGAAAATATTTTGAGAAGATTTTTCGCTGGAAATATAGGAGAGAAAGTTTATCTCTAACTAACCCAAACTATTTAATGATGTTTTCGAGCCCCACGTTGGGCGCCAATTATGTAACCAGCTTTCTTCGCTAACCGCTCACTCAGCTGTACATATGCCTGACTCACTTAGCCGTTTGTAGTTTTGATATTTTTAAAGGCGTCGTTTATGGCAGTTAGAGCGGGCGCCACTAAATTTTTACTGCAAGAAATTTATTAGAAATTCTACCTGTATGAAAATCGGATAATAAAATTTAGAAAAAATACCCTGTGAAAGATAGTAAAAAAATAGAATGAGATTGAATTATAGCCTAAATACAGTTTCCAAAATAAATACCAAGCATACAAACAATCTGTTTATTTTTAAAAAATACTACTTGGGTAGAACAATCTACTTTCTTAAAATTTAGAAGATTTTCTGGTTACTGATAGTTAATATCATGCTAAGTCACTGAAGTTGGCATCAGTCCCTCGGAAAGACCTTGGTGAACTGACAAACGGACAAACGTTTTTTTTTTAGCCATGCTAGTAAAGAGCACTTGGGTCGAACCTACCTTTTAAAATAAAAGGGTATCACACCGCATAGTCGGTATTCTAACAAAAGATACACGTTACTATACGCCTCCTAAATCTAACAAAAGAACTATTTAGTGACCATCCACCAACAGTTAGCATTTAATCGCCACAAGGGACGTTCTCGAAAGTAAGTTCCGAACGAGAAGGGACTCAGCTTTAACGTCCTTCGTTATATATCCTATTTTCGTGGGCAGCTGTGAAAGCGCTCTTTGTCAAGCGGTTTAGAAAGCTCAAACCCACTCGACGTAGTAAGTTTGCGACAATTGAAACCGCAATTTAATGGATACACAGAGAAAATCGGAGTATAATATTAAGATTCATATACAACGTTACAATGATCAATCCATTCAAGAAATAATTCCTAGTTTATGAACCCTGAGTTTGAAACCTGTAGTAATGTGCCAAATGGAGCGCCATTAATCAGTTTTTCTTTTGCGTGGAAATATTAAAGAAGGAGGCACCTATTTCCTCCTAGCACTTATAGCACACACTGCCCTCTTTCGGATGATACAATTTTGCCAGCAGCCTTTTTTCCGGTACGAGCAATCACTTTCGAATTTTTGTTTTGCACTGTGAGAATCGAAGTCTCATCCATATTGCATCTTCGATCGGGTTTTGAGATTATTTACTAGACGATTCACGTGGATTCGATCAGACGCTCTTGCAAAGATTATTTCCTTTGGCACTCGTACACTCAAATCGCAAGGCTTACAAAATGAAAGGACCCAATCCTTTCCACACCATTTTTTTAAGTCGTTGCTTTCTGCAAATACTTCATCTTCTTCTTCTACTTGTATTAAATGAGATGATCTGATAATTCCGAGCTTGCCGTCGTCGTAACATTTCCTGTGATGTGGACTGCCAGCTGTCTTTCTCTCTTTGGTGGCCTTCCGGGTGGGCGGTGGCCTGCTAGTTTCTCCTCTAGTGTTATTCGAGGTAGCCTTTCTTCGGCCATCCTTCTTACATGATTGTACCATTCGCTTCTTCTTTGCCTTTATCATCTTACTATGTCCTGCATTGTTCTCTAACAATTTTGTTTACTCATGCAAATTCAAAGACTGATTTAGCCGTTAAGCCATATAAGTTGCTGTCCAATTTTTGGCAGTAATTAGCTAAGTCCTTTTCCATGTCTGAAGTGGAAACTGGTTTTAAACGCCCAAGAGCGGTGGATATGGAGTCAGCTTTCAACCGCTTTCGATCAGTTGCCTAATTTATCAACACTAACGTTAACCTTCTATTACTTTTCCGAATGTATTTTCCCATTTTGATGTACCCACTTGAAATCAAATACACTATTTAGTCTAAGATTGAAATAGGTTTATCCAAATTTAGCGAGTACGCACCTGGCCAGGAGTTTGCATCTGATCTCTTTGCCTGCGTACTCCTTGCCGATGCGGATATTTTTTAAAAAATTAAGTGCCTGTAAAGTTTGGTAACAACTAACAGCCAAGCCGGTACTGAACCAATTGCAAACAAAATTTTAATATATAGATTTATTTTCAGTATAACAGTTTTCACTTGATAAATAATAGTACCTATCTAAATATAACATTTGGAGTTGAAAGATATAATTTTCCTACCTTTTTCTGGGAAAAGCGCTTTCGATAACTAACATGTGTAAACAATATGGATGGCGATACTAATATGCTCGACGTTGTCCGGTGACTGCAAGTTCGTAACAGCAACCAAGTGCGTACTCTTGCTCGATGCGTACTTTTACCCGCCATTCCCCTATAATCTTTCGTAAAATATTTTGTCAGTTCCAAACTGAGATTTGAAGAACATTTCTGCCTTAAAAACAATAATAATTTTGTTTAATTGTTGAAGGTTTTATTCTATGTCATTATACGTCGATATTTGTGTATCATGAAGAAGAAACGCTGCGTTTACTACAAGACTAGGTTAAACACAAACAATATCCTGATACATTTTATGTTCAAAAATTTTGTAATTCAAGCTTTTCGTTACAAACTTTAAACTCAAAATTATTGTTTTAGAACTTCTCAAACTCAAAGTTTTTACATATTTAATTATTATGTACAAAAAGACTCTTTAGGAAACTGATGGGCATAAGGGTCAATGTACATCAGTTAAGTTACATTTATGGAGTATGTAGGTATTTATCCAAACTTATATATATTTCGAAAATATTCCAAATTGTTGAAACTGTATTTAATTTAGAGGAACTAAAATATCATCTTTGATCTGTGGAGAGAGAAAAAATAATCTTAGGCCCTATTCTCACGGCGGAGCTACATGACATTTAGGCCATGCAACAAAAAAAGATGTATCCAACACGAGCTATTCGCACGAGACAACATAATATATCTAGATAAATCACACTTCCGGTCCTGCCGTCGTAGGATGAACACGTTGGAAACGGATTACAGAATTCGGCACGGGTAGTGGAAGCTTTTTGCTTAGAAAACGTGTTCCAATCCTTCGGGAGGAGTCTGGATAGTCGTGCCGGCTGGACAGTGTAAGGAGTGGGTCGCGTAGTGGAGGGTGATTCCTACTAGGACCCCAGGGATATTTCAGTACGCGGTAGCGTGGCCTGTGGGCGGTCGGGAGTATATCCTGCGGGGATTTGGAGTCTCTGACAGAAAGTGATTACAGTTCTACAGAGTGCGAAACCTCCTTGCATAGGAACTCAGTCGTGCAGTGTGTTGACACCCTATTTCGATAAAAATACCTTACCTAAACACCATGATCAACCATGCAGCCTCTTCCTCCCGCTAGTAATCGGTACTGGCATACCACTTTTCTGTACTCCAATTTATTTATAAAAATTTAAATTAATTATAACGTAGGTCATGTAATGAAATTGATTAGTTGGGCGTCAATTTGTAATGATAATTAGTTGATTAAATGCATGAGACTCGTTTTTATTTTCCTTAGGGCGTGGGTTGTCTCTTTTATTAGCTGACATTTGTTTGGGTGCCAGAGTTCCTAGAGACAATGCGAACTGAATATGAATACTTAGATATAAATAAATATAAAGATAAGAATATCAGAAATTTGCCCTTATATTTCGTGTCTCACAGACCTCAATCTTGCGATAAATTAAACAAAGAAATTTCGAAACAACAATATATTAATTTTACAATTAATTTACAAATATGAGTGATACTATCATGTAAAATGAAGATTATCAATATAATTAAATTACAAATATAATTGATGAAATTATTTCAAATAAAGTTTATGAATAAATTTACTTAGTGATGAGAATTAAAATTAAAAGATTAAAAAATTTAATTATGACAGATACTTGGTCTTTACAATATGTTTATCTTCTGACTGACTGATACTTAACCTCGTTCAGTTATTCTGTAGCCATGCGATCGTATTGGGACCTCCACTGGAACCGCTTCTGCCTGTTCCCAAGTTCAGTTGAGTTAGGGTTATCAAGGACTTATAGGTTGACCATGTGTTGATTCCCACCAATTTGCATGGTACAGCCACGTGTCTTCGGCCAGTCAAATCAGTCGTAACATGAAAGAAGAAATAGACAAGTCTTAGACCAACGTATACTGCTAATTAACTAATATTCAAGGAAATATCATGTGAACCTCAGTGACACTGCTAAACACATGAGGAAGTAATCAACAAATTGAAAATTTACTGGTTAAAGCAGATATAATCAGAAACTTAAATTATAATGTTAAGTTGAGCAAAATTATAAATAACTACTGTTACTCAAGATAACCTTTTTCTTTACTTTAAGATATTAGATTCAAAAGAAATAATGACTGAAATTTAAAATTTTAAAGAAAATTATGGAATTACGTTCCAATTCAGTGACTCTCGGTAAATCTAAATAAAAGGTAACAAGAATTTAATGATAAATAGAAATATAGAGGTACAACCTCTCTATAAACGAGTCCAAATAAGTAATTTCTATTACTTTTTATTTTGGCCCTTGGTACATAAACGATAGTTGAGCATAATTACGCCTCAATTAATTAAAGATAAAGATAAGATAATCACTATCTCGCATCGAGATAGAAATTTAGATAAAAGATAAAAAAAAAACAGATCAATGTACACATGTGAGATTAACCTCTCATAAATGCAAATTAATGTCTGTACATCAGTGTTGAGACGAGACAGGGCGAGTGCTAATAATTATATGCTTGATGTAACAAATAAACTAAAAATTTTATTAAATGAGCCTGAAAAGAAAAAAATATTAAAACCGTTAATACTATGAAAATTCGAAGAAATTCTACTGAAAATTCAATTTACTACCTTTGCAGGAATATATAGAATCTACTCCGAGAATTCCCCAAATAATACTGTTCTATTTGAATGGAAATACGTAAAATAATGTGCGTGACCACTAAACGATGAAATAATTACGTTCTCCGCAAATGCCTCTTTCAAATTACATGAATTTGACTAATGAGAGACGCAATTATTCACCAATAAATCGGTATCATTACCCAACGGCCACGACAAAAATTAAGATTATTGAAGATGTAAGCTAAATAAAAATGTAATATAAGAATGCTAAATTCTTGTTTAAGTCGTATAAGACTAAACGAATCATGAACAAATATTAATTATGTATTTTAAAATGAAAGAATTAGTTAAATATACTGCAAGATGAATAAAATATTTCAAGATTAAAAACTAGCACTCACCCGTCAAGCGTCGCCATAAAGATAAACGACCTCGCTTTCAAAATTTTAAGACGCTTCAATTACGCTTTCCGATGTTTTAATTGGATAATTTATATCATGTGACTACCACTATAGGTCACGCAGCGTCAAGCCAATGCAATACCCAATATATAATAAGTATAGAAATCTATCGTAAATTAAATTCATAAATCGTAGGTATAAAATAGCGTACTGTGCTCCCAAATTACCAACCACACGAGATAAACCCATTCGCGAATAGATGTCACTATTAAATATAGTAACTACAGTGAAACAAATCCACAAATTGCAGGTATAAAACAGCGTACTTGTGCTTCTAAATAATTACTTGCACGAAATAAACCCATTCGCGAATAGATGTTACTGGCGACTCAAATCCCAAATATCGAAAATCATTCGTAATTGAACTGAATTTAGTGGAGCGGAATAAGCTTATATTCCGTTACAGTCAAACCACTTTCCTTTCAACTAATATTTGAAATTTTGAGTTTTTAAGGGAGCAAACATTTAAAAGGGAGCATTTCTTTAATTAAATCTGTGGTTGACCCAAATAAGTACAGGAAAATTTTGATATTACCTAGTTGCTTTAAAAGTTCGGCAAAAAAAAACTAGTCGGAACTAACTCGCATAATTACTTAACTTGTAACTCGCTGTTATCTGTTTTCGGTACTAAGGCCTTAAATCTGCAAGAAAATAAACTTCAATTTCCAATTATTCTGTTTAGTGCACCCCAAATGAAGCGATAACATTCCAATGTATCTCTAGAACTTTAAAATTTCATTCGGTAGCAACGCATTAAATCTACAAGAAAATAAAATTCAAATTTCCCTAACACTTATTCTGTTTATGCAACCCAAAAATCAGCAAAAACATTCCTACATTCAATTACAATTCTCTTTAGAGCACATCTCTCTCACCTTTCGTTATATTTTCTTACACTAGTTACTGTAATGAACGCCGATTTACCCTATTCCTTTTACTTACTTTGAGTTCGGCCTTATCTTCACCTCCTGTTCATTATCTATAACCGGGTTCGCAGTACCAGTGTGTTGACACTCTAATTTCGACGTAAAATAATTTCCTTTACACTTGGGCAACCACCCATATTTCGCTACCTAGTTGAAAACCACATTATGCCTCTTACCATTACTTACTTTCTATTCTCAGGCATATTAAATATAATTAAATGAATGTAAGCCACATCAGTGATGTTTTAATAAAATAATTGAAAGGGAGCTTTTTTTATAGTGGCTAAATTTATTCGCTTATTTTTTAATATGACCTCTACAGCGTCAGACAATCAGAACTGGCACATTAAAAGAAAATGACACTGGTATTATTAATTAGACACTGTGCATTTTTTTCACTGTGGCAACTTTCCTAGAATATTATATTTTACTAGCCAGTCAACAATTATGGAATAATAAAATAATTTCAATCAGCGATATTCTTGTCCGCAATGAATTAATTAAATAAAATACGAGGTACGATCACTAATTATTTAATGGGATAGGTAGGTACTCTTTTAATTATCAAATACTACAGCAATAAATTATTCCCAATCTACAGGCACTCTACGCCTCATCATTTAAATTAAACTTACTATCTAACTTGAGCACTGAATTGTTTTACTGAAATACTCATGAATTTCTTGCCAACCGGCAACGTTAAATGTTTCAATTATACAAGCAATCTACACATTATGCTTTAAGACTAAATTTACTGTCTAACTCGAGTACTTAAATGTGTCACTGAAATGCCCATGAATTTCTTGCCAACAGGCAACGTTAAATGTTTCGAATATACTAGTAATCTACACATTATGCTTTAAGACTAAATTTACTGTCTAACTCGAGTACTGAAATGTTTCACTGAAATACTCATGAATTTCTTGCCAACAGGCAACGTTAAATATTTCAAATATACAAGTAATCTACACATTATGCCTTAAAACTAAACTTACTGGCTAACGCATGTTTCACCCGGAACCTGCTACTGAAACCGTCATTGCTTCTGTTCGACCACTTTTCATCGACGGCCGACGAATTTCCAACAACGTTTCTTTACACTACTTTTTGAACCGACGACATGAATTTACTTATTTACTTAGATATTTCCACGAGCCTTTCAACTGAAAGGCACTTCTTTCGGTTTGGTCACAACTAAGATCGTATTATCGACTAGAAAATTAAGACTTTAACTATTTAAACTTTTTAACTAAATTTCGGCATAGCGTCCCGCTACAACTGAAATTTCTTATAAAATTTTGGATTTGGCCATAGCGACCTACTGCAACTGGATTGAGGAATACGACTGATTTTTCTTCGATAAGGTCATGCTTTTATAGCAGGATTTTTACGCATTTTGTCCCCCAGAAAAGTCTGAAATTTGTACACCTGCATCGGTTCACGTGCGATGTTACGTCATTTGCCCTGAATTCGGCGAAAACACGATTCGCGTTCTAATTGGTTTTATTTTCCATCTCTCCGAAGAATTCTGTATTTTTCCATACCTAGCTTTGGCTTATTAGTTCACACGTGCGTTCAAAGTTCAAGAAATGTTCGATCCTTATAAGGTAATATTCTTTTTCTTTCAATTTTAATTCGCTGGACTGGAAATTAGAACCGCCCTGACCAATGAGGTTCTTTTTAGAGCGAGGTTTGAGGAACCAGCGTAAGAATTTGTTGACCGCAGTTGATCTCTTTTTAATTCCTTTTGTGCCGCGTTCTAATACAGTCGAAAACAGCGATTTCAAATCGGATCCCGAATATTGTGTAGTTATTCACCATGCCGTTTATTGAAATATATTCCAATGCTAAGTGGCTTTATTAATACTTATTTTTATTTTATATTGAACGAGTTTAAATGTTTTTGGCTTACGCGTCCTTTAGGTAAATTAATGATCCATAATTTTCTTTTTGTTTTCGCGAGTTCATCTTACTTCGTGAAAGCTAAACTTCAATTCGTTTTTAATTCTCGTTAATAAAATTAAACTTTATTATTTTTCTCTGAACGTTTTCTCCCTGGTTTTTGTTTCGAGACTTCATCTAATTTTGAAACGATTAAAATTAAATTTAAATTTTTATTTTTTTTAAACAATTTGTTGAAACATTCCTTCAAATAAATCGGGTACCCTGTCCCGCCCATTACATTAAAAATACTTAAACCTACAACTTACTTTCCAGTCCTTATCCTTATCGTATACACCGTAACCTGCACTTCAACCTCTGTAGAACTGACTCAATAAATCCGCACACTACTGAAAATACGTATTGTTTGTTCTGATTTTTCTTCTACCACGTTACGGTTTATTTCTCTCTATATCTGTTTTAGTATAGGGACGGACTACACTTGCGGCGTTTACATGTAACTACATTTTCCTACCCCCGTATGGACATAGCAACGACCTAAGTCTTCAAGTAACTAGACAGCCGAATATTATATGCAGATTATTTTCCAGACTACCCGCATGAAAAGTAACAACGCGCTTGAAGATTATTGTGTCACTATTATTCGCGTTTTAAGAATCTTGCCACACTGCCCATCTTTCTGAGCTATTTTTCTTTTTATACCTTCTTCCAAGGAATGTTTTTCACCTCGAAACTCTGGAATTTGCAGTATTCAATTATTGTATTCACTAAGAACATTTAAGTCGCCGCCGATTTTAATGGGCAATTAACGTTTGTTTATATGTTTTACAACTTCCAGTCTCGATTTTATTATGCTCTTTGATTTTTAGGATCATTAAAATTTGATTATTGCTGTTAACATGATTTTTACACTCCGAGTTTAGATTTTATTGCTACCGCACTTCCTAAATACGGTAATTAAAATTGTTTGGTCAAATGGACAGGTGTTCGCATTCCAAACTTTGGCTTCTTATTGGTCGACTTTTTGAACCGCTCACCTTCCAAGATTTGGAGCAAAGACCCTAAACTCGGCCTAAATGCACAATTATTTGTTTAAGAGTTTTACAGGTGGTTCATTCAATTGGGCGTTATAATGCAGAAGGACGAGAATTAACCTGCCAGTCGGAATTATTTTCCCATAGTAATTATTTTATAATAGGCAAACATGCGAGCGACATATCGCTTGCATGTCGTGTTGATGTCGTGTAGCGCCGTGAGGATAGGGCCGTAATGTGAAATGAAGATCGCTTTAGTCATTCTTTTTCTTCTATTTCGATCTCTTCAAGTATTCACCATTTCGACTCAATATTCTCTTAATAAATTACAATATAATCCCAATGAGGAATTTTAATAAAATTCGTTACGTACTTAATTGCTATAGGTTAGACATATAGCTAAGAATTAGTAGATGATACAAGGTAGTACAAATATGTGGTATTTGGAACGTGTGTTGCAAATTATTATTTCCGCGAACATGCGTGATGTAAAATATAGAACGTTTATTCAGTACTTAAATGATGTTGTAGTGTGTAAAAGTTGCACGGTGTAGCTTGTAGTTTCTAAGGGAAAATAATTTTATATTGTGCTCGAATTTCCTTGTATATAGTTGTGAGACAATAAACGTATTTCTCAGTACTTTTAAAACATGGTACAAATAATTATGTATACAATTCGTAGCCTACTTTTAAGCAAACAACTTGCTACTGATAATAGAAGCATTCTCTTTCTGTTCAGCGCTACGTCTTCTATGAAATCGATGCTGTATCAAGCGGGATGTAACGACGTGCAAACCCTTTTTTGGGAACTATTCGCCAGAGTTCTCCCGCCTGACGAGTCCTGGGCTTGCGCGCGCATCATAAACACATTTCTGACAAATAGATGTCTCTGTATGGTCCAGGGAATTACTTTCAGCGGGTCTCGTGGTACAGTGGTTAGATGCTGTGCTTGTCGGCGGCCTGGGTTCGATTCCAGTGGCAAGGCATGTTTTTTTAAGGTTGTTTGTAAAAAGTTTTTTTTCTTTATTTTGGGCATGCCTTGGGTTAGTTTTTGTTGATTGCGCCCCCGTAGCGAGCGGAGGGCCATGCGTTGCGTGAAAAAAATAAAAATGTAATCATTGTGATGCGTTCACAAGCTCAGGACTCGTCAAGCGGGAGGACTCTAGAGGATGATTAAAGAAAAGGACGACGTAGAGAGCGCACGGTTCGATCGATCTCTTTTTAGAACTTGGTCGGATATCGTGTTTAACTCTATATCTCCCTCTCTACTTCCGTCCTCCACGTCCGTTCGCCGTACGCGAACGCGTTACGCGTTTGCGTGTCACGTTTGTGTAACACGTTCACCAGCTTACTCTCCAGGTACAACAGTCCTACAGAAGTTTCACGTCAAAAATTATTTCAGTGTCATTTGTTTGTTTTTGGTGCTATTTCTACATAAAATACATTATTCCTAGCTTGAAACTAAAACTATACCAATTCAGAACCATCGAGTACCTGATCTTTGAGAGAGAGAGAGAGAGAGAGAGAGAGAGCTGAGCTTCGGGAATCCACTATGTTGCATCACTATTTTGGGACAGATTTTTTAAGTGAAAGTTTTTTAGGCAGCGCTGTACCTCGTTTTAAGGCAGCGCTGTACCTGGAGAGTAAGCTGGTGAACGTGTTAGGCGGACGCAAACGCGAACGCAAACGTTACAAAATGTTTGTTTCGTATTTCACGTAAACCTGATTTTAAAATTCATTGAGCTTAGAGTTTTGGCATTACTACGACGGCGTCCTGGGATCACACGAGCAAAAACATTTTAAAACAGCTTTGAAATAAAAAGTCAGAATTCTGATATAATAAGTCAGAATTCTGAGATAAAAAGTCATAACTGTGAGATAGAATGTCAGGATTCTGATATAAAAAGTCAGAATTCTTTAAAAAGTCGAAATTCTGAGATAAAAAGTCAGAATTTTGAGATAAAAGTAAGAATTCTGAGATAAAAAGTCAGAATTCCCAGATAAAAGGTCAGAATTATTTGCTGCTAACACTTACATTCTGGGTTGATATTATGATATTGCTTACTCAATCTATTTTAACTCAGAATTCTGATTTTTTATATCAGAATTCTGACTTTTTATTTCAGAGCTGTTTTAATATGTTTTGTTTCTCATGTGACCCCAGGACGCCGTCGTACATTACCGCGATATAGGTACAGGTATGTTTATTTAAGTCATTTTTATATTATATTAATTAGTGTTTCCGGATAAGTGTGGTTAATAGTAGATTTTGGTTAGGATTACTGTAACTCTATATGTCTTCCTTGTTGTGCCTACAAATTATTTATTTTGTAATAAAAATATTAATACTTTATGTTTTTTATTTTACCTGATTTTCTAATTATTGGTATTGTCAGTTTATTCCTAGGTAGGGAAATAAACTTATACTTCAATGAATTATTGTTGTTTTTGAATAGTTTATGGATTCAACCAGCAGAATTAAACTTGTGATAAATGAGCCATAATTAAACTCCGAATAAATTTAATTTACCCCAATTTGTGTATTAAAGCTTCACATTTTAGTTACTCCTTAGTCCGAACCTGGATTTTCAGTAGAATAGATTCCAATAGAGAGAAATTAATAACATTAATTTCTCTCTGGATTCCAATATATGAAATAATCGCTGGAAATCTAGTTGTCACTCTTCCTCAAGGAAAACGTTTTTTAACCCTTTCAGTAAGGCTGACGGTTATATTAGTCACTAGATTTTTTGGCATACAGACGGGTGCCGAATATATTCGTCAGGTGCTATATAAATTTCTGAACGACTACCAACTCGGTCAGGGCGTTGATGAAAGTTTGCCTTGGCGTACAGGCGACCGCCGAACCGTTTCGTTTGTTTTGGTTTCTCACATAGGCGACTGCCGAAAATTTTTGTCGCTGCCGATTATTGACGGCAGCCGGCAACGTGGCAGAATCTGGTGACACATCAAACCAATGTGCACATTTCGAGCCATTTAGTGCCAGTTACGCGCCAGTGTGATTTATAATGGCTTCTGAAAAGCACGCAGGTCCATCAAGAAGCTCTGAAAGGGCAAAAAAAAGGAAGCATGATGAATCATATTGTGGGCTTGCTGAGTCGGAAGTGAATAATATTCTAGATAAGATGAGTGAAAGTGACTTATATCTAAGCGAGGATGAAACATTCAAAGACAGTGGCAGTGAATACGTTCCTGAGTCTGAGAGTGACAGTGAGGCAATTTTTAGCTCCGGAGAAGATGATAATGATTTGGAAAACCAGAATATTCCAGAACAAAACACTGATAACAATTTAGACACCCCTGATACTTTTCAAAATGTACAAGATTTTCTTATACAGTGGGATTCAAATGAATTCGTTCCCACAGTTCACCAGTTTGACAACACTCATAGTGGATTCCAAAACGAAAGCTTATTGAACGAAAACCGAGAGGTGGAGTATTTTCTGAACTATTTCTCCGAAGAAATAGCCAATGCTATTGTTGAAGAAACCAATCTTTTCGCAGAACAACAAAATGCTAAGAAATGGAACAATATTGACGTAAAAGAGTTCTACGTTTTTATAGCACTTACAATGTTGATGCCACATACAAAAAAGTCGGACCTGAAAGACTATTGGTCTACAGATGATTTGATTGTAACTCCATTCTTCCGGAAAGCGATGTCTCGTGATCGATATATGCAAATATTGAGATACTTGCATTTTAGCAATAACGAAGCAGCAGTGGAAAGTAATCGACTGTACAAGATAGAATACATTGTGAATATGATGCAAGACAAATTTCGAAGCCAGTTTTATCCATTTGAAAACGTTGTAATTGATGAAAGCATGATTTTGTTCAAAGGTCGGCTGGTATTCAAGCAATATATAAAAACCAAAAGGCATCGATTTGGGATAAAATTGTACGTTTTGTGCGACTGTGAAACTGGGTATGTTGAATTTCATCGTATACGTTGGCAAAGAGGAAAATAATAATGCAGATATTGACACAGGACTAGGTTTGTCAGGAAATGTAGTTGTAAAACTTCTAGAGCCCTATCTCAACAAAGGCCATTCATTTTAAAGTGACAATTATTACACCAGTCCATATTTGGCAAACTATTTGTTTGAGCATAAAACTAACAGTTGTGGAACGGTACGTGCCAACAGAAAACACATGCCAATTTTTGAAAAAAAGTTCAAAAAAGGAGAAACTGAATGGAGGAGCAGTAACCATATTTTAGCTCTGAAGTGGAAAGATCGTCGTGACGTACTAATGCTCACAACCTTTCATGAGAATAAAATGATTATTCTTCCTGAAATAGACAGGATTACCAAGGAAAATAAGCAGAAACCATTATGTGTACTTGCGTATAACGAAAATATGGGAGCCATAGATAGAGCTGACATGATGATTAGCAGTGTGGATTGTACTAGAAAAACCATAAAGTGGTATAAAAAATTATTTTTCTACATATTAGATATTTGTATGCTGAATGCTCACGCTTTATGGAAGACTCAAAACCCCAACCACACATTATTTCCTTCATTTCATCTACAAGTTATCCGACAGATACTTCAAAGGTAAGAATGCTTTATTTTTTTTTCTGGTGGATTAATATTTGTTATTATAGGTATCCAACAAGTTATAACCCTAAACCTGGACCTTCGCATTGTACTGGACTTGCAAGGCTGTCGGAGAAACATTTTCCCGCGGAAGTCCCTCGCAAAAATGGTAAACTACAACTGAGAAGATGTTGGGTATGCTCTCACATAACAAAAGGGCCTAAGAAGAGAAAGGATTCAAAATATATGTGCAACAATTGTGGAGTCGGACTGTGTGTTACGCCATGTTTCCAAATATACCACGAGCAAGTCGACTATTAGAATATGTTTTTTTTTTCAAATATATTTTTATTATTTCTTTTGTGTAGAGTTTAAGTTTCAGTCTATTAATGTATCTTTTGATTTGTGGAATAAATAAAAACATAAATGGAATTTATTGTCAGCTTTTTACATAACTTTTGGAATAAAACCCCATTTTTTAGAAGTGACGAATATATTCGTCAGCCGCCCATATGCCACTGTAAAAACTCCCGTCTGTGTGGCATGAAACCGACTTTTACCTGCCGTCGTGAAAGGGTGTCTCCGTCAATGTTGTCTAAGCAACGATGTATCAAATAAAGTCAGCGCCGCGCCGATAGGAAAAATTCATGAAAAATTAGATATAAGTGCCTGGTTCCCCCTTAATATTGTTACGTTTTTCCTTGGGTTCTGAATGAAATTACAACTTTCACTATTTTAAACTAATACTCTCTTTATTCTATATCACTGTGTACAATTAATCACACTAAACTACTCTTATAACTTTACAACTATTAGTTCTTTAAAATTCAACGCTCAATGATTAACTAACTAACTTTCGCCTTAGGTCTGCTCCTTATATACACAATCTCAAATCTATCATGAATACTCGAGAAATATTCCGAGGCCACTCTATATAATTATCGACCAGGCCATCGAGATAATTCCAGCGTTCCTGAATATTCGCGGCCGGCGATGACTCATACATAGATGCGGTACGCTGCAAGGCTAGTTCTATAGGGTAGTACAAAAACGTTCGGATGGTTATTAGTCGTGATAATATTTATCTATGGTACTACCTGCCAAACACTCACATGTGAAACAGCCCCTGTCGCTGCCCCGTTTGGCGCCAAGATGTTTAGTTAGTTTTCTTAAAATTTAAGATTAGTCGAATAAAGAAGTAATAAAGTGCCTTACAAACACTCACCCGTGAAACAACGGTCCAGTCACCACTCTGTTTGAGTTTGGGCCAAAAACATCAGCCCCTGTTGCTGCTCTGTTTGCCGCCAAGATATTTAGCCATTTTCTCATTTTGTTTTCACAGATATTTAGAAAATATCTGCTGTACTCTCTTCTCTTTGTCCTAGCTTGGATAAAGATCTCTTTTGGGCGTTTTAACGCGGTTTCTCGAAACAATACAACTCATAGCGTCTCTCCTGTTGAGGATAGAAGAAGGTAAAATGGCGATTGAAAGTTTGTAGTTAGACAAATCTGTTCCTGTACTCGAGATTCGAATTAACTGTTCGAAGTCTTATGTCCCTGGTGAAGTAAAGCTGAGAGAATAGAAGAAGTAAAATCACAAGGTATTTAGTGTGAACGGAAAGGCCGTCAGTTGAAATTTTGATATAAAGAAAGTTTGATTAAATTCAGTAAAGAGAGAAGTTCATGATAGATTCAAATAATCAAGAAGTTTTGTTAGACATTTAATAATAGTTAACCTCATGTAGTTTTACGTATGAAAGGATGAATGCTTGAAAGAAGTTAGAAATCATTGTATATTATTAATCATACTTAACGCAAATTATTTCTTGCCTTATTAAAGTACGTAATACCTAAAATACATGTTTCAATTCACACTCCATGAATAAAACCCGAACCACCTTATTTTGATACAGTCCACTAATTAAAGTGGTTAATTATAAAGTTAATTACCACCCCCACCTTTTTGGTCATAAATGATTTAAGAATTAATTGTTTATACCGACCAGTGCAAGAGTTGATGAATAAGGTTGCAGATAAAAGCTCCGAATTTGGGCTTAGCTTGAATATTGGAAAAACAAAATGGATGGTTATCTCTAAAGAGAAAAATATTAGAGTCGTAACATATAAATACCTGGGCTGTCCGTTTAATGAGAATTGGGACAACATGCAAGAAGTTCGTGCAAGAATCGAGCAGGCCAGAATGTCTTTTATCAAAATGAAACTGGTCTTGAATAGTCGCGGCCTTAACATCGATCTCCGGATCCATGTGCTACGTTGTTATATGTTTAGCATTTTGTACTACGGCATAGAAGCATGGACACTGTACGATGCTATGTGTAAAAAGTTAGAGGCATTCGAAATGTGGTGCTATCGTAGAGTGCTCAAGATATCTTGGGTCGACAGAGTACGTAATACGGATGTCCTTCGTAGGATAAGTAAAGATCTTGAAGTTCTGTATACCATCAAAAAACATAAACTTGAATATTTTGGCCACATTTTAAGAAACGAAAAGTTTCTAAAACTAATTATAGAAAGAAAAATTGAAGGCAGGAGAGGCCCGGGTCGGGTCGTAGGCGAATAACCTGGCTGAAGAATCTCAGGCAATGGTATGGTGTTAGTACAACGACACTTTTTAGAAGAGCTGTTGACAAGGTGCAGATAGCTTTGATGATAGCCGACGTTCAGAGAGGACATGGTACTTGAAGAAGAAGTAACAAAACGTAACCAGATCCACGTAAAGTTAAGTTCAGTTACTAAGATGAACAAGAACACAAACTGTCTAGGCTAGGCTTGTGAGTCAATATAGGTGTTGACGTCCGCGTATGCATGTGGTGGCTTTGGAATCGCTTCAGTGAGCGACCAAGGCGAGTCATGCTTTATAGTTGGCCCAAGCTGATCTATTCTATGTAGGGCCCCGCCTCGATTTGAGCTTCAAAATAAGCATCAATTGGGTTGCCTGAGTAGGCAGGTAGAAATTCAGAAATAAATTCCCTGTCGCTTCCGGGGTCTAATATGAATTCCTCAGGGTCCTCAAGTCAGTGGGGGAACTCTGGGTTAAAACTGTCATTCTCCTGATCTATCACGATTCAGTTCAAGCACCAAGAGCTACACTCGGGGACTTTTAGAGCATAGTTGACTTCGACTGGGTGGGGGGAGGGGGATATCATCCTTCATATATCTACTATCTTCGGGTATGTCTTAAAATATTATAACAATATGTATGTTACTACAATGTTTGTATCACGGGATGCCAAGTCGTTATTCAGTCGACTACTCTTTATTTAAAAGTTCTCAATAGTGCTCAGACAAAATTCAGTTCGGGGGGAACGAAGGGAAAAGCCACCATGGAACGTTTGTCAGCAGCAGTGTAAATCAAATACAACACAAGAATAGTGTGCACTAAATTTGTCTTGGTCTTGGGCACTGTCTCTTTGCCGTAATGAAGATCTAATGGGCATCATTTTGAATGAGAAACATTAACTGCCAATTTTTACAACAAAAGAATATCAACATTACCACAAGTTGAAACCTGTATTAAAAACAATTAAAGAAAGCAAATCCCAGGGCATACCAATTAAGTTTGTATACAGGATAGGCAGATAGAGCTATTGACAAGGGAATCAAAGAACATAAAATGATTTATAAAATGACGATTAAAATTATTACAGGCATTTACTAAACGAAAATGATTGGAAGAAGGTTTTAAAATCTGAGAATAAGAGCAGAAAATTAAATTATCCAGCCTACAAATTCAAGAAACTAATAAAAATATATTACTAAGTAGTACTAATTGAATTTAAGGCTTTACCATTGTTAAATTTGTATTAGCATATTTTAGAATCATTTCTAATAATATCGTAAGATTGGATTTGTTCAAAATTTGCACTGGTCACTTATTTGGAATTCACATATGACTTATCAAGTATCAATTAACTCTATATAAACTGCTGGCCATTTGCTTTCGAGCAAGGAAAATTTAAAACTAAATATTTTCTTAACCAGACATGATATCGACCTACGGTTTTTAATGATTAATGGATTTATCCCCTAGGAAAAACTTTCCAATGTTGGATTTTTTAAACTTCCAAAAAATTTTATATACAGGGTGTCAAAGAAGACGGTGATTTTTGCTTTAATTTCAGTAGCATTTAACTTTCACAATAATTGTTTCAAATTTTGTCACTGTACGTCAATTGAATCACTGGTTCACATCAAAGAAAGTAGTCTGTCAAATTTTTTATATCTGCTATATTTTAAGAGATATTGATTTTTTTGTAAAACCTTGATTTTTTCAACTTTTTGGTAGCTAGACCTCACTGTGCGTTGTATCGTGCAAACTTTATAAGTGATTATCATTATACCTTACGAAAAGCTTGTTTGTGTTCAGTAAAAAAAATGTACCTGTGATGTGCAGTGGCGTACTTATAATCACTTATACTACCTCGAAATTTTTCCAGATTGTTTTGTATTGGAATGTACTCGGCTCAAGATTAAGCAAGTTTTTTCCTATTTTTTATTTTTTTTAATATTGCACTGTATGTATCTACATGTATATTTTACATTGTCTAATTTTTTTTTAATTATTAACTTACTTAATTTATTTATTTCTAATACAACACTATTCGTAAAATTAAACTTGTTTTGAAAACCCTTAAAATTAAATATCACTAGTTTGATGTGTTTGATTTTGCGAGCGAGTACTTTCCAATACAAAACAATCTGAAAAATTGTGAGAGAGATAAGTACGCCACTGCACATCACAACATTTGGGTACATTTTTTTACAGAATATAAACAAGCTTCTCGTAAGGTATAATAATCACTTACAAAGTTTGCACGATACAACGCACACTAATTTGAAAAAAGCAAGGTTTTACAAAAAAATCCGTGTCTCTTAAAATATAGCAGATATCAAAAATTTGCTATAGACCAGTGATTCAATTGATGTACAGTGACAAAAAGTGAAAGTTACATGCTATTGAAATTAGAGCAGACGTCATCGTCTTTGACACCCTGTATATACAAATTTTTGACAGGTTAAAAATCCAACATTGAAAATTTTTTCTTAAGGGACAAATCTATTAACCATTAAAAAACCAGAGATCGATATCATGTCTGGTTACGAAAATATTTAGTTTTAAATTTTGGCGAAATTTTCCTGAAAAGGGCCAGCAGTTTAGTATATGAAGTCAGTTTTCCCAGGCATTAGTGAATACGATATTACATCTTTTAATTGATATCAATTAACAGTCAAGTTCGGTTATTTCCACAAAACAATTACACCAGCAAAATTAACTGAGGTTTGGTATAATCCGGTTGCCACCAAATTAATAGGTTTAATCCGGTTAAATTTATAGTGAAATGTTGACGGAGGAAGAAACATGATGCATTTCAATTAATAATTGTAAAATTATTCTGGAAATTATGCAGTTGTCATACCTAATAATTTCTGAATGGTTTTTATTTAATTGATTATTTGATCAAAGAAATGATTTTATTTTATTATCTATCATCAACTCTAAAAGGCGATTACTAATGAATACATATTGCGATGCATTGTAATTATGTATGTTGCTTTCACACAAATAATAACTAGGAACTTGAAATATAGTTTTAATACTTGTCATTTTCAATCAGATTTCACCATCAGCATTCGACATACGAATTCACCACAATATAACATTTACTTTAATTAATTATTCAAATATATTTTTCAACAATATTATTGGTAAGGGCTTGGTTTTTGTGTGCCGGGGTATTTCAGAGTCATAAAATTATTACAGTGATTAAAGTGAATATTTAATCACTGGTTAAATTAATCAATGTTGTGAGTATCGCACATTGGAACTGGCATCGAAGTTCAAAGTAATGGTCTTTTAAGACAAATATTGTCAGTGGTGGAGGTTTGAATCACTGGCTCTTTTGAACTATTATCGCTTTATTATTATGTTTACTATTGCAATTTATCCCGCCATCCATTCAGAAAATAACTATTTGCATATAGTGTTTTTTTTTATTTTATTCATGTACTATTCTTTATGTATATAATAAAAATAAAACATAATATTATTTAAATGAAAATATGCTATACAATGGCAATACAAGTAATATGAAATATCTAAATATAGGTATCAATTTTACCTCTCTTCGGTTAAGCACTTTTTAAATTTCGACTTTCTGCCGTTGTTCATAAAAGTTCCTTATACAGAGTGTTCGGAAATAGCGGTACTTATCTTTGAGGGTAGGGAGCTTTAAAGATGACTTTAAAGAAATGGTTTTTAGTCAATAATTTTTAACTGCTTTGAAAAGAGGGATAAATGTTCGAGGATTACTTACTTCTTAGAAACATGTCTATTAGTTGATTCAGATGTACTCTTTGGTACAGATCAGAGCGAGGCAATTTCTGTATTTGATCTGCTGGAATTCTATGGATTAGAGGCGGCAGTGCATGCCGAAACACGAGGTAGAAACTGTCTTGATAACTTTTTTACAAATTTTTATAGCCCTTTCAAGGAAGTAAGTGTATTATGATAACAATCTTTCAGACCATAACTATATCCAATTTAGGATTAATTTCAATTGTTTTTCAAACAGCCACAAAACAACATCTAAATATCTCAGACTTATAACTGAAAACGGAAAAACCACTTTTTATGGTCTGGTTGAGAGTTTCAACGGGTCACTTACAACAGACAATAATAACTGTGTAAACGAAAAACGTCAGCTTTTCTTTAATAAAATCAAAGGAGCTTTTGAAAGCGCATTTCCTGAGAAACAGTACAAAATGAAACAGTTTTTGCATGGTTTAATATCCACCTTCATGAAATGCGCGATCACTTGCAATTTCTCACTGACCTGTGCAAGAACTATCCACCACGAGATTTGCTTATAAAAAAAAATGTTCATAAATAATACAAAAATGAAGTAAAACGGGTGAAGGAGTACAATGATACCTTTATTTCCGAATCTACCAACAAACCTAAAAGTGTCTGGAAAATTATAAACTAAAACCGAGGAGGTAGGAACCATCGGGGACTTTGTGGGCAAATCACCACAAACCAATTTAAAAAGTTTTTCTCAGAAGTGGCAAAGGGTCTTGTTGGGGGTGTACAGTACTCAATAGAAGATGGTCACTTCCGGCTGGACCCTCAACCTTGGTCACATTTCGAATTTGGGGAAGTGTGCTTTTTAGAGGAGTTGTAATGGGCTTAAAAACAAAGATGCACGTGTAGTTTTTGGTTTGTCTGTTAAACTTATTAAGTCATCAAGGACCTCATTGTAGTACCATTGACAAAACTTATAAACCTTTGCTTCAAGGAGAGTATTTTCCTCTCCTGTGTTAAACAAGCCATTGTTGATTCCCATCTTTAAGAAAGGAGATAAGAAGAAGAAGGAGGAGGAAGGGACCCACCACCCTCCCACCAGCGAGTCCTGAAGGGGCTCGCCAGTTCCCTTGGCCTGAAGGTGCCAAAGTGCCCTGAAGGAGCCAAGTTGTATGAATTCTCCTTCTTATTGAAATAGTTTCTATATAAATGAGATTGGTTCTTATCGAACCAGGTTCCGATATTCGCTTGAAGGGGCCAAAATTTTATGAATTCTCCTTCTTTTTCTTAAGTCAGTCTTTATTATAAAAATAAGTTCTTGGCGAAGCACATCAGGTTTCGATTTAGCAAGGGCCACCTACTCCCAGTGAGTATGTGGATAAGGACAATACCCTTCTCGGATCGGGCCGTAGCCCGGGAGGTACCGAAGACCCTCCAATTTATTCCAGAGAAAAGAAGTTCCCTACAGGGATACATATGCTTACTCGTTGAGGCTTGCGCACGGGTCCTAAAGTGTTCCGTCTTTGCTACAAAATTTATAAATTTTCAAAGACGTGCACATAGTATACTTAAATACATGATAGCGTAAATAAAACCTTTAAATCCTTGGTAAAACAGCTAGACGGGAGCACCCAGCAGTCTGTCCTGCACGAATCCGCCTAACAAGTCCAGTTGGTCCTCTTCAGTCAGTCTTACTAGTTCCTCAGGTCCAGGTAGGTTGGCATCCCCCAGGATCGCTCTTACTTGTTCCCTCTGGTCCACGTAGTCGACGCAACTGTACAACCTATGTTCAGGATTGTCCTCTTCAGCTTGACATGCGAGACAAGCTGCAACTCCAAGTTTGCCGATCTTGCAGTAGTAACCTGCAAATTGACCATGTCCAGTTAATATCTGTGTAATCTTGCGATTAAGTTTAAGTCCCATACTGCCCCTTCCCTGTATACTAGGTAAAATCCGGTGAGTCCATCTGCCAAGCCTGGAAGCCTCATCCCATTCTCTCTGCTAGATTGTCAGTGTTCTCTGTCTAACACTTTCTTTGAATAACTTCTTGCCAAGCCTAGGTTCGGCCTGAATCTGAACACCATCTCTATTGATCACTAAGCCCCTCTTGTACCTAATGTGATCTATTCGCTCGTACATCATCTGCTCTAGTGGCGGAATGTTAGCTAATACGGCCGCAGCCTGTGCGGACACCGTCCTGTAGGCTCCAATGGTGGTCCTGGCGACCAATCCTCTAATCGAGTTTAATTCATTCCTTATTCGCACGTGCTGAAGCTTCTGCTCGAAGATCTCCGCATTATAGTAAAAGAGCGGCATAAGTGCTCCATCAAAAATGGTCCTCAAAGCCTCGGGAGGAGGCTGAAAAACTCTTGCCAATGCTCTTCTGAGCCACTGAAAAATAGTCCTGGATTTGCCACAAATATATTTGATGTGAGCTTGAAAAGTAAGCTTCTCATCTAGAATAACTCCCAACTGCTATGCCCTAGTTATCCTGGCTATCCCAATCCTCACGGATGGATTCCTCGTAAGCTTCCTGCCAAACACCATGTACTTCGACTTCTCGTGTGCATGCTTTCTTAGTGCTCTGTTCATCTGAGTTTCCAACGCTGGTCTGCTGTTGGCACAGGTGACGATTGCAAGATCATCTGCAAACGCTGTCATCTTGCTCTCCTCGATCTCATCGAAACTCTCCAGAAGTTGATCAACCACCAAATTCCACAAGTCAGAGCCCAGTTAGGAACCCTCGTCCTCAGCCAGATTGTCTCCAAGTCTCTCCTGAGCGTTGCTGGGCCAGCCTTGTATGTTTTTTGCCTATCACGAATATAACTCACCGTCAAGTCGAACAGGTACTTAGGTAGTTCTCTTCCCTTGAGGGTCTTCAAGGCTGAAGGCCACGAAACGTTGTTAAATGCTCCTTCGATATCTAAAAAGATACATACTGTATACTTATATCCATTATCTATATATTTCCCAGAAGCTCCGCAACCGCATTCTCAGTTCCTCTTCTGCTGACGAAACCGTACTGTGCTCTGTGGTGGAATTCATCTTCGTCCTTGAATACGAAATATTGCTTTCTCATAAAATGCTCTAAAGTTTTGCCCAAAATCTGCAAAAGCGTGATGGGTCTTAACTTGCCCAATCCATGAGCAGTTTCAGGCTTCGGAATAGTGATCAACGAGCCCAACTTTCAGGCTCTCAAAAAATAAGTTAACATCAAGCAATCATTAAAAATTCTGCAAACGTAGCGCAACTGTCCTGAGAATGACGCCCAGCACCTTGTCCGGTACTGGCACCTACCTTACGTTGATGCTAAGCAAATAGTGCTCTACTTCCTCGGTGGTCCTTCTAATTTCTCTGACTGGTCCATCGTAATCCCTGGCCACCATTCTCAGCAAAGCATGCTCCACATCGTCCTCAGCCAGATTGTCCTCCTTTATGTACTCGTTGACTATGAGTTCAGCAGTGTCGTCGAAGCCCGTTGTAAATTGGGCATTTCTCGCCCTGGTCTGTATAATATCCAGCACCTTCTTGCTCTTGCCAGCCGCTAGCCGGTAAGAGAGGCCCCATTGATCCTTGCTCAAATTATTGGTAACGAAATCGTCCCAGGACTTATTCTTAGCCTTGATTATTTCGGCCTTCAGATGCCTGGCCTTTTCCAAGTACGTGTCTCTAAGTCTATCTCAGCCGGTTCTTTTTGATATGTTCTTCTGGCTCTTTGAGTCCTCCTTTTCTCTCTGTCGATAGCATCGCTCCTCCACACAGGCCTATTCATATAGACTCTTCTCTTGGGCACCGTCATTTCCATAATGAGCTTCAGTTCTTCAGTTAGACCATTGACTCTTTCATCCACATGTTCGATCGTAGGCCTCCACAGTATCTGCTCCAATCTGCCAAAATGGCCATGTCTATTGCTCTCTCAGCATCGATCTCCGTTCTGACTTGCCTGAACTTATGGCACTGTTCTTCACATCTGGCCTTATAGGAAAAAGCGATCATCCTGTGATCGCTTAATGTGTCTTCTAATACTTCTCAATCTGCCACGTGCTGCACAGTACCAAGATCGCCCACAATATCTTCGATGTTACTCGAGCCTCTAGCACCACAAAATGTGGCAAATTCGCTAGGTCTATTATGCACGTACCAAGCCAGTTCGTTAAGCATCGCAACTAGATCCATCCCTCTCTGATCGATGTCTCTATCGAACCACTCAGTGTGATGAGCGTTCGTATCTATTCCTAGTATAATTGGTACGTCTCCTTCATTTGCAAACGTTCTTAAATTATCCAGCTGTCCATTGTCAAAAATATCCATACTTGGAGGCCAATAAAGGCTCCCGATTCTAATGCTATCATGCCCAAACACAACCAAGGCCAGAGCCGCATACTCGCTGCAATGCTGGGTATATTTTAAAATTTGAAATGCCTTGTTTAACACCAGGATGCATGCCTTAAAGGGAACATTCTGATCGGCGATAGTTCCAACACCGGCAGAGCTAGGGATCGCATACTCGTTCCCTTCCCTAATGATGTAAGGGTCCTGGAGAAGCAGCAGGTCATAATCATTGCTGATTGCGTAGTTAATGCATTATGCATTATGCCGTTGCCGCATGACTGTGGTGTAAATTCTGCTGCAAGCACTTAACCAGGGTCTGTTTATCCATTAACTCCGAGGTCGATGCTAGCTACGAAGGCCTCCATCCTTCGTTTATAGGCTGCACATTTCGCATCTCTAGGCTTGTGTTTCTTATGCGTAATATCCGATCTTACGCACAAAACGCACTTATGCATCTCGACCTTATCCTTGTTCCGACAGCTCCTTGTATCATGAGCTAAGGCGCACAAACCGCACGTTGCGACATTTGGTCGCCACATGACCATACTCCTGACAATTAAAGCACCTAGTAACGTGGATCCTATCTTCTACATTGCATGAGTGTCATTCCAAAAACAACGTCCCTTTGGCCAAGAGTCTTTTCCTAGACTCAGGCTCGACTTCCGCACTACCCAGTGGGAATAGAGCCTATCTCTCGCTCCAAACTTATAAACAGACGTTTTCTTCATACCTGAAGTTCTGTTCATTAATAACCTCTGCCAGATCCTCCTTTGCAATATTTGCGGGTACATTAAAAATGGTAAGCCTAGGTGTAAGCTTACCAACTGCCGAAATGTTCATGTTCAACTTTTCCTTAACTGCCGGGTCCGTAAGTTTATTGATCTCTATATTCTTAGATTCTATAATGACTTTATTATTCTTAGTTGCAAATATTCGTGCGGGCTTAAAACCGATCTGACTCGGATTAATGAAGAAAGGTGATAAGACGGATGTCTCTAACTATCGTCTGATTTGCCTGCTTCCAATGTTCGCAAAAATATTTGAAAAATGTATGGCGCTGCTTCTCGATGCACTTCACTACTGTGTGATGAGCAGTTTGGATTTAGGGAGGGACGTAATACTGTGCAAGCTATTTTAAATCTGGTATCATTCATTATGGATGGTTTTGAAAACAAAGAATATACTGAATTGAACTGTGTATCGCACAAGTCGCTCATCAAAAAACTTCATCTTCATAAATTTGGTCAGAACAGTATTGGCCTATTAACATCCTATTTGGAAGGACGAACTCAAAGGGTAGTGGTGGATGGAATGTCGTCGGGCACAAGAATCATGAACATTGGGGTGCCACAAGGATCTGTAATGGGCCCCTTACTATTCCTGGTTTATATTAATAACCTTTCTCAGATACGGGCATTATGTCTTGTTTGCCGATGATACTACCATCTCCATCAGGGAACCTCAAGTGGGTGGCACGGGTGAGGCACAGTCGAGGGCCAGATACTGGCTCGAAAAAAACAGCTTAGTCTTAAATGAATTCAAGATTAGCCACTTTCTTTTCTCTTTAAGAGATGCACAGCGGTGTCCATTGCCTCGTGGGACTGCGCCGTTCTTGGGTGTACCGATGGATAGTGATCTTGAGTGGGATGCACATATAGAAAGGTAACACAGAAGTTGAGGAGCGGCATATACGCGTGGCGCAATTTGTCAGGGACAGTGTCCTTGGGTGTGTTGATAACTGCATATTTTGCCTTGTTTCATTCTGTTATGTTCTATGAGATTCTCTCATGGGGTCATAGCCCGCTGTGGCGCAGGGTTTTCGCCTTACAGCGGAGTTTTTGGTGGTCTGGAGTATAGAGATGATTGTACACAAAGATTCATTGAGTTAAACATCATGACTTTTCCAAATGTTTTCAGACTAGAAAACCTTCTTTATATAAATAACAACCTGGAAAAATTCCCTGCAAATCATCAGAAACATGGGTATGCCACCCGCTCCAATGGACAGCTTGCTGTTCCGCTGTGTAGACTTGAGAGGTGTCGTAGTGGGCCGAGATACTGGGCTATAAAGTTTTACGACAAGCTTCAGGAGCAGGATTCGACAGGCACTCTTGGGGAAGCCTTTATATGACCCAATAGACTTCTTGACTAATAAAATAACCTTCAATGTTTCTTAGAATATCTTTTTAGGTTTCGTGTTGTTCCATCCTTTTTTTTTAACCTGTTTTAATATTTTAATAATCTTTAGTGTATTTTAAACTGCTTTTTGAGTGTTGAGTAATCTTAAGAACTGGCTTATTGAATTACTTAATCTTAAGACTTCTTAATGTGATGACAATTTTATTGACCTGTGCAAACCTTGTTTGGTGGTGTCAGGAATAAAATGATTTAATTTAAACAAGTGGGGTACAAACTAAGGGGGTATGCCTACATTTTTATAAAAAAAACCCGTTCAGTCAATTTCTGGATATTTCAGTACTACCAATTACTTCGTTGCAATTTTTTATGCAAAAAGGTACTTTTATTACACTGCTCGAAAATTAACCATTTTAGAGGAAAGTCAAAATTAAGACTCAATACTTGTTCAAAAACTTTTAATAATGAACAATTAAAAAACGATATCAACAACTCCTTTTACGCTATTTTCAATTGATTCTCGGATTGTGCTAAATATCATCATAACCCGCTGCTCCAATTCTTGTACGTTGCTCACAGGTGTAGCGTATACTAAAGATTTTAGGTATCCCCAAATACAATAATCTAACGAATTAAGATCTGACGATCGAGCTGGCCAACCGTTGCCGCTGGGACCACCACGACCAGGATGATGCAGGCATGAACCACAAATAAGCTCTTGTTTAATATAGTACGTCATCTAACAAACCATTTAAAATATATTTCAGAAAATCTAGATAATTAGGTCCGGAAAGCATATTGGGCAACCCGTAAGGTCCTATTAAGTGGTCACCATAAACACCAGCCCATACATTTATGGAAAACTTATTTTTATGACGAGATTTAAAAATGACATATGGATTTTTATCAGATGACATATGGATTTTTATCAGCCCACATATGACTATTATGAAAATTAACAATACCCTCATGGTTGAGGCCTCCTTCATCTGTGAAAAAGATCCTTTTTAAAAACGATTCGTCTTTTCGACATCTCTCACAGAAGTTAGCATTAGTTGCAAATCTTCACGTTTCAAGACTTGTTTGTACTCCCTGAAACAACTACTCGTTTAGGATTTCCCAAACGCATATTGGCAAGTGATAGTTCGAGGATTTTCGAACACCAATAGGAGGACTTGCTTTAGTCACAGATACATTTCTTGGTTGAAGATGTTCAGGTGGTACATAGTCATGATCATTTTGATGTGTTGCTGAACAATTTGCATACTTGGTCAGACATTTACCTTTGTAAATTTTGAATTGTAGGAGATTCATTATGTTCCGGCTGGGAATACCCATGGCCTTTTAATCCATCCGGTATTCTAACCAAGAATTTACAATTCCCAAGTCAATGCAGATAAAAGTAAAACGGATGCTCCATTTTTTTGTTCTTTGTACACACCCCATAGTTCTATTGTAAGCAGTGATATCGTTTGGTCGAGATATTGTGATGTACTTTCCGCATTTCTTATTTCAACGTTGAACATCTGTAACTGGAAAACTACCGGGTGGCCAACTAAAAATGGCACTGGATAATATCTCGAAGAATTGTCGTAAAGACTTCCGGTAAAAAAAATATGAGTAAAGCGGCGAAGAAAAAATGTTGGATATTATTTTTTCTATTTTGGTATCATAAAGAAGTCTTTTCGATACGCAAAGTAGTGTCGAAAAGAAGCTCTTTTCGACACTACTTTTGTTGACTGGTTGCTATGATATTAACAAAATTGTTCAATGTCAAGGCTCACTAGCTAAAATTTCGACACCGTTTTGAATGGGATTCCTAATAATACAGACGTCAAAAGTGGCAAGATGGCCGTCCAACTTTTGATCGCGACTTGAATAAATTAATGCTTTTCATTAAAAAAACGGGCAAAATAGAAAAAAATAGTATAAAATACACGTTTTAAAAGACCATTAGCGCACTCGCACGCTAGAAAACTCCCCGCAAGCGGGTCGTTTCCTAATTTCGTGCTCGTGCGATAAAATATGGTCTTTTAAAACTAGTATCTTAATATACTATTTAAGTTTCCAAAATGGCCGCCAGAGAGCGTAATATATCCATCTTAAATTTTAAGACCAGTTTTATGCAAAATTTTCTTATATTAAAGATAGTAGAATTGTCGATAACTTCAAAATCGCTGAAAGGATCTTAATTAACTTGGAGTGGTTGAACCGTGCTTTGAGTGGATTGATTGCGTTTTCTTACCCAGCCGCTAGAGGGCATTTTCTGACATAACAGCAAATAAGTCAGATTTTCTCAAAAATTTTAAATGCAACGATATTACTTTTTAAAAACAAAATACAGCCAATTAACAGCCTGATACGTTACTGAAAACCGCATCTCGATATCTCTTACCTAACCTGAAATACAAGTAAAAGAAATCAAAACTCGAAATAAAATAGGATTTTGGGACCCGTTGTTATTAAATCCTAATTATCCTTATTTTACCACGATATAAACTGCTAAAATATCAACATTATATTTAAAAGCCCAATAATAATGAGTGAATATTGCCCTTCTGTCCATGCAAGCGGTCCACATTTTCTCATTATTTCTTGAAAACTACTTCTTCCATATTTACTAAGATTTTGTTAGATTTTATCTAGAAGTCGGTACTCTTTTATTCATGATAGTTCCAACTGGGGTGAATACCTTGATCTTCGAAATAATCAAGAATAGAACAGAAAGTAAAATATTACAGATATATAAAAATAACAGTTCCTGGAACTACATTTTGAGTCAGTCGTTTCACAACAATTCCAAGGTTATCATCATCAGAATATGATTCGTTTTCCGGTTCAATAATGTCAATAGGATCTTGACAAACTTCAGGAGCCTGCACTCTGCTTTCGTCAAAATTGATGATGTTATCATCATCTACATTGGTCTAATCAGTTCTGATCGTCGTCACAATACCATCCAAAAATTGTTTATTTTCATCATCAGAGCTTAGGTTAGTTTCTTCATATTCTCCTTAAGTTCATCATCGCTCAATATCCTCGTATAAGCAGTATTATCTGAATTATTCGCCACAAATTAACAACATATTGGTTAATTCACCCGATGTATAATTTACAAAAGTCATTTCGACGATACACAGTAATTTACGAGTATTTAAAAAAAACACTTTAACGCTAAAAATGGAAATGTTAAAGTTAAGATCCCTAAAAACCAATTCATAAGGAAATTTGGAAATTGCAATCGACAATATCTAGCACTGTTAAAAGTAAAAAATTATGTTTTTTTTACATACCAGGCAAGAAGAAATGGTTTGAAGCTTGATATTTAACGAAGTTTTATAAAACTGCATTTATCTCCTAGACCAAGCCGAAAGTTCGTGGCGTGCATATTTTTGATGAAAATGATTGCAATGCGCGCGCGTACGCACGTGCCTGGTTAATCTGTCCATACATTTTTGTTGCTAAAATATGTGTGTATTTGATTGAAATTTCTAAAGCCGTTTCGGAAATATCTTGACAAAAGTAAAAAAAAAAATAAAGTTCTGACACCTTGTATCTTTGCGAACCCATATTGAAAGGAACTATTTCTCTTATTTTTGTGTACGGAATCTGCCTACGAGCGATGGCGAATGTTTTTTGAAACACCCTCAATTCATAATACATTCTATGCTTTTAAATTAAGCGCATCTCTTAACTAACCCATTTTTTAAAAACATAAGATAGCCTGAAACTAACCTAAACTAACCCAAAATTAGAGGCTTCGTATTGATGTGGCGCATTTATAGCTTGTGTACTGTTACATTGAGGGACAATTAGTGTATTAATGCTTTTAAGGGTCTTTTGGTTACTAGAGTTGTTTTGTATAATTTAAAATAAGTCTCTACCAAAAAGACATTGTAGCTTTCATATTGCTGTGATCAAAATCACTTTAAGCTTCATTAAATATGACAAAGCAAACATTTTAATTAAAACGTAATTGTCATCATATTATTCCCCACTCGTGCCTGCATAGTAATTAAAAAATTGTATTATTAATGTTAACACTTTCTTGAGAAGTTGACAGTCCGATTATTGTTTTGCCTTTGAGTGTTGGCGGTTAGATTCGTTTACTAGATGGTCGAGTAGAATTTAGTGATAGTGTTAAATTTGCTACCTAATTGTTTCGAATGAAATACAGGAGCCGCGCTAATCGAGAAATAATTCAAATTCAATTCAGAACATATTTGGAAATTTTAATTAATCTAATTAGGAGGTAAATATCTAGACTTACGTGTTAAAATGTAGAAGTTTTTATTTTAAGACAAAATTCCTAAAAGCAAAAAAAAATTATTTAAAAATGTATTTATTTATGTATATTAATAATTATAGAGGGTGTAGCAATAAAGCTTGAATATAATTTAAGCGATTTATTTTCTGTAATACACCGATACATCCAGATTTAACTTACCTTTTCAAATACTGATATCTGAAGAATCATATTAGTGTATTTTCACTTTTAAGCCAATTTATTTCAAAAAATTTCAGTATATTACTTCTACTTTACACCTTATTTCAGAATCTACGGGGTGTACCAAATTTTAATACAACTTATTTAAATGTTTAAAATATTATATTTTTATATATACAGGGTGTTCGAATTTTCGTGGACAAATATTAACTTCCTTATTTTAAATAGAATACCCTATATATTAAGACATTTTTGAATTCCTCAGAAAATTCTAGATATATTTTATATATAATATCCTATACCTAAGTCAAACTGTTTTTGACATATTTTGAATTTTATGTCCAAAATGACGTTTGCAGGTCTAAATATAACTATCAATTTCTCCTATTGAAAGCCTTTATTATTTAATTGGAATTGGTTTCTTTGTAGAAGGGGATCTACTTTAGTAGTCTGTGTTGGCATTTTTATAATAAATTGTAATTTTTTTCAAATGGAAACCCCCTATTTTTATAATTTTATGATTTTATCATCATCCTCATCATCATCATCCAGCCAATCGCGTCCACTGCTGGACATAGGCCTCCCTCAGTTTTTCCAATTTTGTCTATTCGGGGCCCCCTTGTAGCCACTTTCCTGCTATTCTTTTCACGTCATCGATCCATCTGGTCGGTGGTCATCCTCGGTTTCTTTTATAGTTTCTGGGCCTCCATTCCATGATTCGTCTTGTCCACCGTCCATCTTGTGTTCTTGCTAAGTGTCCTGCCCAGTTACACTTTAGCGTTGTTATTCTTTCGATGACGTCTTGGACTCCCGCTCTTTGCCTGATTTGTTCATTTATGATGTGGTCTCGGAGGCTCACGCCCAACATTGCACGTTCCATGGCTCGCTGTGTGGTTCTGAGTTTATTAGCGGATCCCTGCGCCATTGTTAAAGTATCTGTTTCATAGGTTTGCACGGGCAAAACGCATTGGTCATAAACTTTTCATTTGAGACACATGGGAATTGAACTTCGTAGAATATGGCTTAGTTTGCCAAATGCTGCCCATGTCAGCCCTATGCGTCTTTGTATTTTATGTGTCTGATTGTCTCTGCTTATTTTGATTTCGTGTCCCAGATATTTGTAAGTGTCTGTTTGTTGTGTGGTATTATTGTCAATAGTTATGTTTTCGCTCATTACAAGATTTGTCATAAGCTTAGTTTTCTCAAAGTTTATCCTTAATCCTTTTTCAGACATAGTTTTAAGTGAATGTATCATAGAGGTTGTATCTTACATGTCGTCTGCTATTAATACGATGTCATCCGCAAATCTCATATGGTTTAATCTTTCCCCATCTATGTTGATGCCCATTTCTTACCATTGAGTATTTTTAAATATTGATCCTAGAGCTGCTGTGAACAGTTTTGGTGAAATAGTATCTCCTTGTCTTACTCCACGGCCTACGCTGAATTTGTCTGTATCTTCGTGTAATCGTATATTCGAAGTAGCGTGCTGTGTAGCAGGACTATGACTGCATTGTTCCAATCATTTGGAGTTGTACCCTCTTGTAAGCATTTATTAAATAGTTTGCTTACTGATTTTAGTAGGGTCTCTTCTCCTGCTTTTATTGCCTCAATGACTAGTCCATTCTCACTAGGTGCCCGATGGTTCTTCATCTCCTTCAAAGCTTCCCTTACTTCTGATATTGTAATGGGTAAAAGTTCTTCAGATCCTTGATTTATGACCGTTTTTACGCTTGTCGGCAAATTGCCTTGTGATCTTTGGCTGGTATAGAGGTCTGTAAACTCTTTAGTTATTTTCAGAATGTCCTGTCTATCTGTTGTTATTTCTCCGTCTTTGTTTCTCAGCTTGCATATTTCTTTTTTAATTTATGTGAGTTTTCCTCTCATTATTTTAAACCTTTGTTCTCTTCTATTGTTTGGGTAATTACATTAGTATTATATCTTCTTAGGTCCCTTCTAATTTCTGCTGAGATTCTTTTATTTAGGTTTCTATATTCTTCTTTGTTTCCTTTTTCTTCCTCGTTGAGATTTCGTCGCATTTCCATTAAGACTTTTGTATCTTTACTAATTCTTTCGGTTTTGTTGTCATTTTTCTTGCAAAATTTGAGTTGCTTCTGTTATTAATTTATTGTGATCGTTAATGTTTAGGGATTTGGAATTGTTATTTCGTAGGGTGTCGGCTATATCTTTTAGGTATGCTTCTGGCTGGCTTGGAGGATTCCAGACTGTACTCTTGCAACTGTTTATAATTTTTGCTCTTTCTTTTTGTATGTTTATCGTTACTCTAGCTCTTACTGATCTATGATCGCTTCCCACTGATAACTTATTGAGTACAGTTACATCTTGAACTATTTGTTTTTTGTCTGTTATTATATAATCATATTCACTTTTAGTTTTACCGTCTGGACTAACCCAGGTCCATTTCCTATTCTGTTTCTTCTTAAAGGAGGTGTTCATTGCATAGAGTTTGTGTTGCAACAGAAAGTTAGTCATCATTTCGCCTTTTCGGTTCCTTTCCCTGATTCCAAAATCTCCGAGCGCCACTTCTTGTTCATCCTTTTCCTTCCGAGTCTGCCGTTAAAATCTCTCATTATCAGATTGTAATGGGCCGGTTCTTGCTTTATTGCTCTTTCGATTTCCTCGCAGAAGGCTTCAACAAGTTCATCTTCGTAATCGCTGGTGGGGGCGTATATCTGGATCATCTTCAGGTTGTATCTCTTGTTCAGTCTTAGATTTATATGCATTACCCTTGTGGAAATGCAGTCGATACTTTATATGTTTTTCTGTAGTTTCGTGTGTATTAATAGACCTATTCCTCCAGTTGTCGATTCTGTTTCTCCTTTATAGTGGAATATGTTACCTGATTTTAATTTGATCTGATCTTCACCGCTTCTTTTCACTTCTCCAATTCCTACAATATCCCACTTGACATGCTTCAGTTCTTCCTCCAGTTCCGTAATTTTCTCGTCTGCCGACAAGGTTCTTACATTATATGTGATAACGTGCAATGTCCGTTGTCGATGGTAGCCTCCTGTAGCCCGGTGATTCTTCGCACCCTCTGCCCGCTGTCCTTGTATCCTATCGCTACCTTGGTTGTGAACGAGCGAGCTGCCGGGAATTGAGGGCCTTTTTCTTGAATGTCTATTCATGCTGAGGGGTTTTTGGCATTTAAACACCACGCTTGCCAAGCGGGTTGGTGAGTTGGTTTAGGAAATTGGTAAGGCATGATTGGTTTTTAGGTAGGAATGGAATTAGGACAGGATTTCTCTCCAGTACAGGGGTTGAGAGAGAATCAGCAGGGTCGCATCCCTGAAGTAGGCCTGTCCTCCACTGGGATTGTGAAAGAGTACCTACCCGCTATCTTATTTAGCATTAAAAATAAGGGCGACTTTCTATGCTGAAATGCGATATTTATAATTTGTATATTATAACGTAATCAGGTGCAATGTATCCAAGAGATCAAAATGTTTGCTACGTGCACATCAAACTTTCTAACACAAACTGCCACGGACGTATCGATAGCTGGTCTGCGGCTCAACCTACTTCATTTAAAACCCATCACCCTTTAAATTTTTAATCTTAGTTTTTGATCACCCTGTATTTATTTATTATAAAAATGTCAACACAGACCACTAAAATAAATCCCTTTCTACAAGGAAACCAACTCCAATTAAATAATAAAGGATTTCAACAGGAAAAATTGATGGTTTGGGTTAGTTTTTAGACCTGAAAACGTCATTTTTGATATAAAATTCAAATTATATAAAAACGGTTAGACTTAGGTAAAGGATATTATATATAAAATATATATAGAATTTTCCAAGGATTCAAAAGTGCCTTAATATACAGGGTATTCTCTTTAAAATAAGAAAGTTGATACTTGTCCACGAAAATACGAACGCCCTGTATATATAATAATATAATATTTTAAAAGTTTAGGTAAATCCAAATACCTTTTGTATTAAACTTTTTTGGTACACCCCTTAGATTCTGAAATAAGGTACATCATAAGCTATAATACAGATTGTCGATTAACCGATCATGTTTATATAGTATACAGGGTTAGTCATATGTATGGAAACGGTCAAATGTCTCTGCAACCGCTGCTGACCAGAGTTGTATCAAATTTAATATAAAGATGGGACGAAGTACGGCGGTGTCAAAAATGATAGACAAAGTTGATACATTTTTGCTTTTTTGAAAATTATATAACGTGTATTATTTTAATTAATTGAATGCCCTTTTTATTATATTTTATTCGTAAATAACAGATAAATGTTGTAAAGATGGATAAACAATGTTGTCAGTTCTTATTACAATTATTTATTTATTTATTCGGGTTTATTGTGGAATAATTACTATCCAACTAATTATTCCAAACCAAGAACTAATTTAAATTGAGGCAAAGTAAACGGCTTATTTTTTAAATATCTGCTCAAACTGACATCTCTGCTGCTCAACCTACTGCATTTATAACCCACCCTTGCTTTATATACCTTTTTTATTTCTCAAATCTTCTAATTTCGTTGGTTTTTCCCTGTATGTTATTGTTTTGGACTAACCCAAACAAACAAACTAACAGGTTTAGATCCGGCGGCCCTGGCGGTCATTCTTCCTGAAATTAGGTGGAACTGAACGCATCGAAATTCT
Organism: Pissodes strobi; assembly: GCA_016904865.1. NCBI lineage: Eukaryota > Metazoa > Arthropoda > Insecta > Coleoptera > Curculionidae > Pissodes > Pissodes strobi. The sequence continues at coordinate 152,929 of MU183941.1, forward strand.
TATAATGATTGGTTAGGGAGAACTGCAACCGCAAAGAAAATGGGGATTCTTTGTGTCTGCAACCTTCAACCCTCTGCCGTTTGTTTACTGCTGCTCATCCGAATAGAGATCCTATAGTACAGTCCACCGTTTCCCCAGGGCATAAATAGTATCAAAATTTAGAAGAACAGGACAAGTAAAAGATACCCTAAAATCTGGCCGTCCAAGACTGCAACCAATACCTACAGATACGTCTTTAAATGTTCTACTTTCATTTGAGAAAAATCAACATATTTCGACTACTCAGGCTGGGTTAGACAATGTCCTAAGTCAGAGGTATGTGGCTGAAATATTACATAGAAATAAATACAGATCACATAAAGTACATCTAGTGCAAGAGCTTTCGGAGGACGATCTAGACGGCTGAATGCAGTTTTGCAATACAATCATGGAAACGATAAATCAAAATCCATTTTTCCTAATAATATTTTGCTTTCCTAGTCTTGCCTAAATGGGACGGTAGATAGACACAACCATAGACAATGGCCTACCACAAGACACCACAGCCAGCATAAAAAAGTCGTTTGGTCGGAATTTGTTGGTCAACATTCTATATATAGGCCCGATGTTTCTTAAAAACACATTAACGTGCGAGCGATATCTTTACTTACTACACCACCACGTCATTTCAGCACTTCAAAACTTTCGCAATCAATATTTTGAAAACATTCATATGCAGCAGGATGGTGCGTTTCCGTATTATGCAAACCGTTGGATAGGAAGAAGGGAACCTGTATAATAGTCGCCGAGTGGGCTGGATCTAAATCCGTTTAATTTTTTTGTTTGGGGGCATTCGAAAACAGTAGTACATAGGGATGAATCAATGAAATTAGAAGATTTGAGAAATAAAATAATAAATGTTGCGATGAGAGAGGAAGGGAACAAGGGTGACTTTTAATACAATAGGAGAACTTCAATATAGGTTGAGCCATTGTGAAGCTTCGCAGAGATGGCAATTTGAACATTTACTTAAAAATAATTTGTTTATAATTGCTTTATTTTAAATTAGTTCTCGGTTTGTAATAATTAGGTTGTAGTAATTATCCCATAATAAATCTGAATAAATAAATAAACAGCTTCAACAGAGGCCCAGCTTCAGGTTATGGGATACCACGCAAAATAAATAATGGGGCCCTCTACCGGTAAAGTAAAGAAAAACTGCACTTTTTAAAATAATTTAATAAGCAAGAATAAGTTTTCTATAACTAAATAATTAACCTCTTTGTATAAATAAATAAATAAAGAGTATTATGTCAAACAAAAAACAAAAATAACAAAAATCACTTAGATTAAAAAACGTATTAGTATAAAATAATTAAATAAAACACGGAAGCAAACCTAGCAAAATGAATCACATAAATCAGGAACTTTAAACAAACATGAGAAAAGTAGGTGCAAATGATACTTTTTTAATAAGGCATAAATATTAAACTCTAATATTTAACTAAACAAATCTCTCAGAAAACAATACTTAAGAAATACATAAAGAAAGACGGGACCAAAAGAAAAAAATCACAAAAATCTGAATCAAGAGCTAAAAAAAATTATCGGGATCGAGTGAAGGCTTCCACTTGGCTGAAACTTTGGGCAAATTATGCCCGTTCCCCTGATTTTGCCGGTGTATGTACAGTCCTCAAAACAAAAATTAAAACAGATTGCATGTTAGTATAATTAATTCGTAACAACTATTAAAAAAATTTAAGTTTTTTTTTAATATCCCATATTAATTTTAGGTAAAGACTTACAATGGCAGGTTCCAACTTGCCCTTCTCAAGACTGAAGATAGTATTTTTAGTAACATTTATTTATTTAAATATTCATCATGCTAGAGGGAGAGATATTACCGAGAGAGCAGGTAAATATCTCGAATTTTATAGTTATTAAAATAAAATGAAACGCTTTTCATCACAGTTTTCTTCGAAAACAAATTATTTGAATTGCAATGAAGAAGGCGATGTTTAAAATATACTTTCTATTTTCTACACATGGCTCAAAGAAGCTGAGGCAATCACAAATTTTATTTTTAATATAAGCCATTTTGTTCTAACTTTAACCGTTGCATTTTTTTCATAAATCACGTTCCGTCCATATTATACGCAGTTACTCTAGTGTGGGTCAGTTGACGGGGCACTGTAGAATGAACAGACACATTGAAAAAATCTGCCTGGCAGATAATAGCCGTTGCAGGTCCTGTCAGGAGGAGGACGAAACTCCAAAACACGTGTGGTGCGAGTATGAGGCTCTCTGTAGGCTCAGGTGTTCAAGGCTAGGAAAGACCAAACCAGGACCTGCAAGGTACATGGAGGAGCCGATACTCCATTTGTGAAGTCTGATTAGGAAGATCAGACTGGTTGAGGTCCTCTAAGTATGGTTCGAGGTGCTACAATAAACCTGCGTAGGTTGCAGTGGCAGAGGCGGGTACCAGCGCTAACTTCTTCTAACTGTAGTTTTGTTCAGGCTTTGTTTTTACTATAGTGTTTACAATAGTAAAGTTATTCATACTGTTGGTGCAAATGCCTGTTCAAGCGGCAGTGCCTCGTGAGGAGCACAGTCTCATGCCTCCCTTCTTCAAAGCCACTTTACCAGGCACCGGGTTTCCCAAAAGAAGCCCAGCCTGCCTCGTTCCTGAAGTAATCTGCTATAGATCCTTGGCCCGCTAATTCATCGCGTTCCTTAGGATGGTGGCTGCCGTACTGTGGGATACACCTATTACAGGCTCAGGTCCCATTGGATGCATTGCGGAATCTTGTCGTATCAGACGATCGACCTCCTGGTTGCTCGGGACATTCGAGTGTCCCGGAACCCATACGAGACTGACCTTGTTATGCCCGTTCAGGCTCTGTTTTACTATAGTGATTACAATAGTAAAGTTATTGGTATTGATAGTGCAAATGCCTGTTCAAGCGGTAATGCCCCGTGAAGAGCACAATCTCATGCCCCTCTTTATAAGCGACCCTACCAAGCAATGGGTCTTCCAAGAGGAGCCCAGTCTGTCACGTTCCTGAAGTAATCTGCTATAGATCCCGCGGCTACCGTATTGCAGGACACACCTATTACAGGCTCAGGTCTCATTGGATGCATTGCGGAACCCGTGTCCCGAAGCTCATACGAGACTGACCTTATTATGCCCGGCCAAGGCCCCCTCAAGTGTAGGGTTCTTGACAATTTTGTCAGAAGTTTCGGGCGCCTTTCCACTTAATTTATTTCTTATAGTGGTACGAGGAACATTGTCTAGGTCACAGGCAATTTCTATTGGTGTCTCATTACGTTGACACTTTTGCAACAGCTTCTGATGAATAGTTAAATAATGTGCCTTTTTCTCTTCTTTCTGTAAAGACTTTCATTTAGCCTCAATTTTCCCTTTTCTAGCCATCGTCCTATAGCAAAAAAATAAACTGGAATACGACCACAAAGAGCTCTATTGAAATATGAAGGAAGGCAGTAAGTATGCTCTTAGAAACCACAAAAAAATCTATTATGGACATCTGACTAGGCAAGGGACATCGAGTTGGGACGGTCAGCTGGTCACAATATGCAACTGCAAATTCCTTTTCCTGACAGAAAAGGACCACAATAGGAAATGTTTCTAATGTGGCCACTCTTATAAATTGCCTCAAAATTCAAAAATAGCCCTATGTCAACAACTGTTTAAGCAGTCATTTTATTTGCAAAACACTAAATAAACCTACCGTGTTTCTTACGGCAAACACTAACACATAACATAAGCTGGTTTTGGCGCCAATTTTAAC